>VZTU01029175.1:100526-116875 GCA_013400835.1 Zapornia atra
TATAATCCGTAATGTAAATGTATTGATAGGGTATCCCCAAACATTGATCAGAGAATTGATTGGTTCCTTCGCCTGGCTGGTGGAGCAAAATACTTCATCAAAACTGTATTTCTCTCCAACCATCCCAATTCCGCATCAGAAAGAAGCCATAAAGAGAACAGGACTCTTTGCAGACACTTGGAAATTAAACCAGAATACCAGAAGATGGAAACAGAACTAAGAGGTAACAGATTTGTAAGCTCTTTGCCAATATTGAAATCAGCAAATCTGGTAGGATCCTGCATTGAAACAGACCAACTCCAGACTGATATCACTTAAGCTAGTATTAATAAAGAGTAATTCAACCACTTCCAGTAAAAACACCTAAAAATAATCAACAGATTCATGATAAATTCAGGGACAGGAAGCATGCTAAAAAATCTCTTACAACTGCTTTCAATTGGCTAAATTATTCAACTCTGATATGGATAGACAATGTGGTTATTATTGTTACAAAGATGCAGTACATATCTCTAATCAATAATAAATGAAGTTGGAAATCCTATTATGTTACAACAGCAAACAAGAGGCCTCCATTTTGAATGAAAATTAAGATTGTGTTTTGTGAATTCCATACTACCAGTGCATAGGTGCAAGTTGATGTATAGCAGCTAGATTTAAATTCCAAAAAGGGATGTCAGTAGCAGGACAATTAGTTTGTGAGTACTATGTTATCTTAGAAAGGGAAAAGATATCGCAGTGTTCAGCTTCACAAAGACAACAGCACTGCAGTGCACATTAGGATCTCAGCAACTTAAGCAGCCTCAGTAGTGCAGAGTCTCTGTGTCTCTGCACAGGGCGTTTGAATCACTCCCTTGGATTTGCGTACCTAGATTCTGCCTAAGTTTGTCTTTAGGCATCTAAGTGCTTTTTTGGATCTCACTCTAAATTCTTACTTATCATAGAACCATTTCCAAAAACTCCATTAATTTCTCCAGCAATTACCAGAAGATCATGAGATTATTTCACTAATCAACCAAATACAGAAGGTATTAAATTGCTTTTCTGGTTTCAAATGAAGTACGAAAGAAAAAGCGTCTGCAAAGTAAACCTAAAATACTGTGTTGCGTGATTAAACCATTTTATAATATATATGTAGTGACTTCTGAGACCCTATTGCTTCAGATCAAAATCTATTGCTTATTTCTTATCAACAATTGTATAAATACACCTCACTTGTCCACACCAAGAAAAGGAAACACTACATAAAACTCCAAATCTTTGCAATGTCCTCCACACTACTGGGAGATTATTCAGCATCTGCATGAAAACACACTCTTCAATAAACACAGGATTAAATAAATACTGTATGATATAGAAACAGCAGGACATCTAATCCAGGGAAGTCTAATTACTTTGTTGTGTTTTCTTGGGAAACACAAATACCCTCCTTCCTCCTTTTAGAATTCCAGGATGGAGATAACCAGTATCATTACACAAGGCTGGTGTAAAGGTCATAAAATGAACTAAAAAAAGTAAGAAGTGCATGCTAATTTTATATAAACTTGCTTGTTAGAATGAGAGGGAATCCATACCCATACAATTTAATCAGGGCTATTCTCCCCTTCTCTTTACTATGTAAAACAAGAAAACTCAAAAGGAAATTGCAACTCATCACCCTTACAGGAAGTATCTTTTATTCCTCCTGGCAGACTTTTAGTATTCAAGCTGAAAGATGTGGGTTCTGCTTTCATCTTCTTTTGATTTATATAATGATCCTGTTTGTTTGTGTTGAGCCCAGATTCTTTATGAGCTCAGTATACTGTCAACAACAACAGGACTCTCAGCTGGGCTTTGTGGATGCTGATGTTGAGTTGCAATTGAATTTATATGGCTCTGAAGTTTGTCTGAACCACAACCTTCAGATTCATAACCAGACTTAGGATGGAATTAGACCCGTGTTCTGTCCCAAAGCCATTCTTCTTCTACAAGGCTGTTTTACCCACTTGGAGCTCCAAGGATAATATCCCACAGGAGGGATGGAGATTTCACTTCTCTAAACAGCAGAAAAAAATATGTACAACTGGGAGAGACATGCCCCTTGGACTTGAAAAAGGATAGCAATCTCAACAATATCAGCCCATGTTTCTGACCTTTTTAAGAAAGCATCAGAGGTATCTGAGCATGTCAAATCGCTAACTAATCACAAAATTAAATTTCGATGTTGGCATTTTGCATCAGTATTCTAACTAAAAGGATACATAAAAGGAACAGAAAAAAAAAATTAAGGTCACATACAAGATCTCTAAAAAGTGTCCCCTTAGAGGAAAAGATCCATTAACTCTTTATCTGTCTTGGCAGAGACTCACTTTTCAAGATAAAGTCCCGTAAATGCAGAAAACATCTGAATAAATACTGCACGACATGGAAGTGCATGAAACATCTCTTGAAAACATATGATACTCTGGTACACACCTCAGGAACTAACTGCTAACATGGCTAAACTGTTGCCTGTACTAGCTGTAACAGAAGATTTTCAAAGACACCCCCCCTTTACTCTCAGAATACCTACAGTACCGTGAGGAGACTAACAGCTTTCTAAATAAAATTAGCATTGTAATTTGACGAATGGTAAAGTCATGAAAAACTTCATGGTGATATTTGTTAAAGAAGGAACCCAAAATACCTTTTAAAAGCAGGTGTGGTATCAGCAAATGGAGTACTATGGTCTTCCAGATTGCAGCACCCAAATGCAGGAAAGCTCTCGATTTGCTCTTTTACTGAAAAACATTTCAAGTACAGGTTCAACCCATGTATACCTTTAAGTTGGGACAACCTCTCATAGAATTCAATACCTAGAGTTGGACTGACAAAATTAAAAGCAAGCTTCATTTCTTAAATTATTAAATGCTTCTGTTATCATAGGGTGTTCGTATCCCTGTGAAACCAAAACTTTTTTCACCATTCCACATCCAGCTCTAGCATATCACAGAATCACAGAATCATAGAATGCTTTAATGGGCAGGGAGGGGTTATATCTCTAACATGCTGTCTTTACTGGCAGCTTCTAAAATGGATTACTTTTTAAGAGGAGGGGTGTGGGGAAGCAGATAAACAGGACAGGCTAAATTAAGATCACAAAACCACACCACATTTTCAGCAACTAGCTGATCTCCTAAGAAATGGGATTTCAAACTTTCTTTGGATTCCTTAATAAACAAATTCCCAGGAGCTTTCTGTGTATGACGATAGCCAACTTTCCTTTTTTTTTTTTTTTAATGATTCTTCAGAAAGGGCACAAACTGATTCCTTGGAGAGATAGTGCTTTTTATCTGCAGGGACTTTGTAAACAAATTGATCCAGATGTTTTACTTTAGAACTCTCCAGACATAGTAAATTATTCCTTACTACATCAACACTTCATTTCCTCTATTTGCAACTAACATCTTGAAACAGACCACTTTTGACAAGGCAAATAATTGAAATGTTGTATTAGCATTAACAAGATCATTTGGACACTTTCTTAAATAAAATCTGTCTTCTATATATAGATACATTTGGTGCCATATAACAGATTCCAGAAAGAATCAGGATCAAATATATTAAGAATGCACTATTGGAACCTTTTCCTAAGCCACTGAAAATTTATCAAAGAAATCTTAAGAATTTAATTTTTCTTTTCCTTTGTTACTTGGTTGCCGCATTTATCTCTAAAAAACCCCAAAACTAGGCATGTGGGATGATAACGGATTCCATAGTCCGAGTCAAAAACTCAGACAACAACTGGTTAATCCTATTAGGATGAAACTAAAGTGGGGAAAAGTAAGAGAGAGAGGGAATAAGTCTATGGACTAGGTAAAAGGATAAAATAAGATATAAGAACAAGATAAATATATTATCTGTAAAAAGAGCACTATCAAATATATCCCAGCTGAATATCCCATACTGAATCAACATAGATTTTATCTGATTTCCCTAACTTTCTTTAAATGTTTTTCTTCCATTTTCTTCCATGTGACCAGTTCCTCCATAGTGTTGAAGTAATCTTTCCTAATTACAGGTTTTCTGAAGGTCACATGCTTACAAATATAGCAACCAGCTTTCCATTCTGCGCTTCCTGAATTAGAATATTTGCTTTAAAATGAAATCATTGGTAGCTTTCCAGTTACTATAAGGACAGCGGGATCAACTGAGTCCACAGCAACAGATTACAAAGCAGGTGGCTTGAGGCTAAATCTAAACACTTTCCTCACATAGCTTTGTAAAGTTGGGTGCAGATAACTCTTAATGAGTGTTAAGGGCTGTCTGGTCACTTAGTTGTATCAAGGTCTAGACTGGTCAAGGTCTAAGAATCAGAGCTTCTAATTACATTCTATTAAATACTCAGTTGTAAAAGATTTTACTAGAAGACCCATCAGAGCTATAGTGTCTAATTATTAAACAGTAGTGCCCTTATAAGACCCTCAGGACTTGAAAAATTATGATAAGATACCGAAAGAGAAAAAGAGACAGCCAAAAAAGAGGTGAATCTGAGGACACAGCTGAAAATTGAGGTCATTGTTCTATATCACATTCCCCATGTAGAAGAGGAATTTGAAACTCATCGTCTATTGAATCAGTCGGTATTTGTCAGTATCAATTCTCACGTTGAGTTAAACCATTTAGGAGACAGATTTGGAGAGCCTTTCATTGCAAAATGAGCAAATAATGAAATACATTTATTTCATAACCTGTATTTGTTGCAAACACAACTCACTGAGCTGTTGCTCATTCCCTAAAAGCTAATAAAAAGGAGAAATTAATATGACTAAAGCCAGCATTTTTTTACTTCCTTTAAATAAAAGCCTTGTATAAAAGCTCTTGTGGTTTGGTGATACTGTGCTGTTGCTGACTTGCAGGGCAGGATTTGGCGATGCATCTCCTGAAGACTGTTGTTATGCTGTTTTCCTCCCCTATTAGGACAGCACACCAAGTCAAACAGCTAAAAGGGGAGAGCACCTAGTAGGCATGAATTCTGCAATGACATTTCAAATCAGCAACAACCCAAGTGGGTAGTAAAGAGATAACAGTCTCAAGCTTTGGCTAATGAAGAAGGCCACCCACGTGTGCAGTCAAGAATTCTAGCAGTCAACTGGGTCATAAGAAAAGGTAATGCTTATGTCTCAAAACAAGGAATGCTAGTATGCAGTCCTAAGGGCTGATCTTGCCCAGCTGGGAGGATGATCTTAGGAGCCAAAAATATGGTCCCCAGGGTCAGGACGCAAATTCCTGAGGTTCCCTTTAAAGGCAGCACAGCAGTGCTGGAATAAATCCAAAGTACTCTGACATTTGCCTTCTTGTGTTGCTTTCTCTTTGAGCACCCCAAAACATGGCACTGTTCAGATCTCCTGGACCTACGAAACATCTTGGAAAATAAAAGTCTCCGGGTTTTATCATTAACTCTCTGGTGCTTCTCAGCCTCCTGACTGCCCTAGAATTACCTGGACTGCAGCCTTCCTTGCAATATCTTGGCTCTGCTGTTCCCAGTCTGCCTGGAACCAATTAATGCATTAGCACAAAAAATGAAAAAGGAATTAATCATCCTTTTCTGAACCTCAAAATATTCAAGTTTTGGACAGGCCTTTATGGAGATGGGGTAAGATCTGAACTGAGTGACTCCTTCCTAGCTGACAGAAAGTCTTATTATTTATTTCCCTTCTTACCAACTGGCACCCACAATAAGTTGCGGGGCTGCATGTATCTTGCTTGCTTCCCTTAACTGTGTCCTCTAAAGCACCATGCTAGAAGCTGAAAAATGGCACCACCACCCACCCACCCATGTTCCTCTTTTCCCTCCCAGGATGCAAACTTTCCCATACAAAGTGGCAAGAATCCCCACTTTGCTATGTCATCTTCTAATGGACCTTTTTGGCCCCAGACCTCAACATACTGATGCCAACAGAAACCCACAACCTTTTTTACCTGACTCATAAATTTCTTACCTTCATTCTACCACCCAGATGAATCTCAGGACCTCACAAACATCTTCAGTTCCCTAAATTCTATCTATCCAGAAAAACACTTAGTGGTCCAATTCCCTTCCCCTGCCACAGTTAACCCATTCATTCTCATAGTTCTCTGATGCAGGGTAGTACTTCATCCTCCCTGGAACTCACAACCACTTCTCATGCCCTGCCAACACTCCATCAACCCCTCCCACAAGCTCATACTAAGCACACACAAAGGCTAAAAGAGTCCTTAAACTCAAAATCCGAGGATACTCTCACACTTGACAAGCTTCTGCCTCCTCTTCCTCTCCCCTTCTATTTCTGGCCCTTGATAAGCAGAAACCAAGGCTCCAGGGAAAGCCTGCAAGAACAACTCACATCAGCAGAGCACCAAAGGCTGCCTTTGCTCTACAGAATCAATCTGTAGATGGTCCTGAGGGCCAGCATTGTTTAATAAATTCACACTGTGCCCATGGCAAGCAAAAGGCAACATGAGCATGGCAGTCACACCTGGTGCCAAAAAGAGGTTTCTCAGCCTCAAGCATCTCAGCCACTCTGCAGGTCTTCATGCCCTGCAGTCCCAGAACTACCAGATGGCCCTGATCCCAACTACACCTTCTTCTCATTTTTCATCCCTTTACCAAATACCCCTTTCTGTCCCAAAACACTCCTGTATTTCCTTTTTTTACCCTTAAAAGCACAAGGGCTGGCTTTTCAAAATGCCAATTAAGCAAGAACAGAGGGGAAATGACACATCAGGAGTAAAATGGAGCACTCAATCCTCTGGCTCACTAATTAGGATTTATGTACTGGAAAAATCCAATTCCTGGCACCGGTAAGTTAATAAAGAAATGAAAAAATGTCTGGAAAATTGGAAAAACTGGTATAATTGTCTAAGAAAACTAGCACATCTGGTCATTTCCCCACACATTGTTATTAGCACCACAATTATTTCAGCAGGAGGGAAGCTGGGAAGAAGTAATACAGGACCAATGAAAAAAAGCAGTAGCAGGATAACCTACCATTCAGACACTGACTCCTGAGAGAAAGCAGACCTGCCACTAAACAGGCAAGTCTACTTAACATGCACTTCTTTAAACTGTGATTTATAGTGTTTAAACTGAAGATAATTATTTCCAGTAGGGATATCACAACTGCAAAGTTGCCCAGTTCCTTCTGTGCAGTCATTTACATTGGTACATAAATTTCCAAGATTCTGATATTTACATGCTTTTTCTAGTGGAAGGACAGGAAATACAAGGTGTAAAGCAAGAGAAAACAGATCTCCAGAGAGCAATTCATACAGCATGTGTGTTTATATGAAGAGGATTCACTTGCGTGCTCTTGAGGCTCAAACGCTCACCATACAGATTTCCCAGAGCACTCCAGTGAATCTGGATTTGTCCTTCTTTCAGGATTGTTTTTACGAGGAAGGCAAGAAAAAAATACCCCAGGAGGAATGCCAGTAACAGTTCTCCTTTTAGTCTGCTGTTATATTTTTGCTTGGTGATATTTCATGATATGAACATTTTGACACTTTAATGGGGTTCTCTTGCTTCTTTGGCCACGTAATTCTACAGGAATGTTACATAAAATGAGTCTCTTGCTAATGTATTGATTATTAAGACTTTTTTTTTTAAAAAAATATGCACAAAAATTATCAGCTGTACCTCACAAGTGAAATGCATTCATTTACGTTGTGGCTAAACTGGACAAGATCCAGGAAGAGATTTAGATACTTTCATGCTTGGCAGTATAACACCTATCTTTCAGTACCTCAGATCCCACAGGAAAATTCAAAAAGAGAATGGAGCACTGTATTCAATTCACAAGATAAGTTAGCATATCAGAACTTAATCCAAAGCAGCCAATACATCATCCAAGCACCTGACGACTGAGTATACAGGATGCAACCTCCTAGAACTGGTCACAGGCAAATGTGAGTAGAGTATGCCTTAAATTATGTTCATTTGTTAGGCAGTTTGATTTACAGGGTATCTGGAGCCCAGAAGCCTCTACTCATGTTACATATCTGCCTCTACAGAAAAATAAGTATGGCTTATGCTTTTCTATTAAAAACATGTTGGGAAAGCAGATGGATTCATGTCTTATAATCACCCTGTGTCTTCCCAGGCAGTAAAGGATCTTATTTTTTCCCTTAGCTCAAGGGAGCTCAAACTCACATCTCCAAAGAAGTTTCATATGCTTCAAGCACAGTCAAGAAGCTCTAAGCCCAGTACAGTCATCAAAAACTGAACCACAGAAAGATCAGTAGGTAGCTTACTTGGAAGTACAGAGGCATCCCTTTTTCCCCTTCTACCAGGACTTTTATGTACTGTATCAAGGAGCAATATCATGTAAAATGTACAGTATGTCCTGGGAGCAGAGAGAAGAAACATAGGTCTCTTTATGTAATCTCCGGGTCCAAAGAGTTCTTTTTCCTCACTTGCACTCTCTTCCTCTGAATAAGTGAATAGTCAGCCACTGCCTACACGGTTGCAACTGGAGTATGAAGCCCTGCCACACAAACTAAGAGTAGTTTATAGCCTAGAGGCTAGGTATAACTCAGTAAAACATGTAAGATTTAATCCCTTTAGACTGGGGACTGAACCTTTCTCACCCTTCCAAGCATCTCAAACAGCAGGCTGGATGGAACCACTTGCAGTGGCTTTTAGAAATAAATCAGCAGCTTGTCACTTCATTGTTCTGTGAAACGATTGAATCTCTCAGCATGTGGACATTCATAATAAATTAAGTCTATCCTGAAATTCACATACCTGCCAGCTTTGCCCTTTCCCACGCTGATGCATCATCTACCTGTTTAATTTAAACTTCTTACATGTCTTCTGACATTACTCAAACATCAACAATTTTATTTCAAAATACACTGCTTCAACAACACATTTAGGTTTCTCTCTCAAAACAGCGAAGCCTCCTTCCCTATCCCAAAGGAGTGGTCAAGAAAACCCAAACATTGATCCCAAGTATGTCCAAATTTCAAAGTTAGGCATACTAAAGAGAAGGGAGTAAGGGGAGAAAAGGACTAATGGAGTTGCTTCAGCTCAGAATGCAAAAGAACATTTCAATAAATCCATACAAAGCATATTTGCTGTTTATGGTTACAAAATAATATGTTTTCAGGTACATACCAAACTGATCTACTTTTTTATTTGCTGTACTGGGACATGAAGACATAAACATAGGAATTCTGTATTCCTAGATTCCTTTCAGGTCAGTGTAGGATTTAGATAATGAGCTGCTTTGCCTTATCCATATTAAGATGTATGTACAAAAGAGAACACTCAGGCTCATGGGGAATGTATAGACAAAACAGTCAGTGACTGTTGATCTGTGGATGGTGGTGAGTCAAAGTTGGATCGCAGAAGTCCTCTGTTACTACTGTTCCTTTCTACCCACTTTGTCTTTAAATCAGTGATTGCCCACAGTGGCAGAGATGATCAAATTGCCCACGCAACAGCTCCTCAATTGTAATTATCTATAGTCTGTTGTGTTCAAATACCTGAAAATTCCTGACCACTTGCTTTGCCAATGACCTCCTGTTCCTCAGCAGAAGCTACTTATGCAAGTTAGCCATTCCTGCCAGATGGACTGCAATTTCCATAAGAAAAGTAGAGCACAGGGATCAGCCAGAGATGTCTATCAGTTCAAGATCTCAGTTTCATCCATCTGTGTTCACAAATCAATGCCTGTGAAATGCAGGAACCTCCAGATTTAGCTGGGGGCAGAGAGGAGGAAAGAGTTCAAGATCTCTTTTGACTTGGACAGTTCTTAGCTAAATTCTGCTTTAGGAACCTCAGCGATTTTCTTACAGCTTATTTTAATTACAATTGATTTTAATGGTTTTTAATAGCAGCGTTTACCTTAATGTCTGCAGTGCTTATTAATAACCTTGGGTCTCAGACATAACAGAGTGAGATTTGGATTCCTGAGGCATGAAATACATGATAAAAATGCAACAGTTAGTTTAAAGTTAGGTTCTTTGAGACACATGCACTAAAGACCTATGCCATTAGAGCATATCCATACAGTTGAATCACCACATTTTATGAGGGATCTTTTTCCTATTTGGCCTTCAGTGGTGATTACTGCCCCATTCAGCCTTTAGAGATTCTCATCAGCTTATACTTTAAAAACTAGCATCATCAATAGTCAAAAATGCATTTTGCCCTGCATTATCCATCCTACCATGTCCACTCTCATCTACAACTGATTATTGGCCAAGATTTCCCAAACTGATCATTAATCCCAAACAGATATCCTCTTCCTCAAATGTGCAACTGAAAACACCTTTTTTTTTCTTTTCCATCCCTTTGGTAACCTGTGAACAGATGTTTTACAGGGGCAAGATAACAGTGTCTAGAATATTTTATTCATATCACTAAAATCAGACCAGATTATCTAATGGACAACATTTTAAACTGTCAGGTTTGGTATTCCCCATGTCATGGTTTAATCCCAGCTGGCAACTGAGCCCCACACAGCCACTTGCTTAGTCTTTCCTGGTGGGATGAGGGAGAGGAGAAAAAAAAAAAAGTTAAACAACTCTGGGTTGAGATAAAGGCAGTTTAATAGGTAAAGCAAAATCCATGCACACAAACAAAGCAAAGCCTGGAATTCATTCCCCACTTCCAAGGGGCAGGCAGGTGTTCAGCCATCCCCAGGAAAGCAGGACTCCATCACACCTAACAGTGACTTGGGAAGGCAAATGCCATCACTCAAAACATCCCCCCCTCCCCCCTTCTCCACCAAGGTCTACATGCTGAGCATGACACCAGATGGTGTGGGATATCCCTTTGGGCAGCTGTCCTGCCTGTGTCCCCTCCCAGCTGCTTGTGCACCCCCAGCCTACTCGCTGGTGGGGTGGGGTGAGGAGCAGCAAAGGCCTTGGCTCTGTGTAAGCCCTGCTCAGCAGTGACTGGAACATCCCTGTGTCACCAGCACTGTTGGCAGCACAAATCCAAACCACAGCCCCTACCAGCCACTGTGAAGAAAATTAACTCTATACCAGCTGAAACCAGAACATAAGCCTTTCTATGTCTGTTAAAAAATCAGTATCCACTATCAGTGTCAGACATGCCTGCGATTCCATCATTGACACTGTTACCATTTTTAAAAAGCTGTAGAGTTAAGAAAGAGCAAAACAGTCTCAAATAAGATACAGCACATTTATGGTTATTGTCATGCACCTTTAGGAAGAATTATGGGTTGCACTTCAGCTGCAAACAAAACCAAACAGGGCTGTGTCACCCTCAAACACAGAATGAAATACTACTTCTCTAACACACAGGAAGAATAACTTGTGAAGAATTTTACATCATTGTACCTCAGTGCAATTTGACAAAAAACAGTGTAAATGTTCTCACCCATACTTTACCTAACAAGTAACTGAAGTAATAAAGTGTCACAGGGAGTATTACATAGGAACAGCTCCTCTCTAATCATCCACCCTCCTTGTATGTTTATCCTTCCCCCTACTTTTCTCCTTTTGTATTAGAAAGTCTGCTGTTAATGCCACTCATGATTAACTACATGATATTACAAGAGTCAAGAGAGTGAAAACTAAACAACTGGGAAAAAGAAACTGCAAAGTGAGACTACCCTAAAGTCTTTGTTTCTTTTTTGTTTTAAATTACTCCTTATTTTCAGCAACTAGCACAGGCTCTGATGAAGATTTTCTTTGTTAAAGAATCAACATTTTCACTCCTGCTGTACTGTTGAGAAAGAAATCAGTGCCTATCCTCTGAGATACCCTGGAAATCACCAGGAAAGCCATAACAGAGCAGACTTGGAATTTCTTTAATTTCTAAGTAAAAATCAAACAGGAAAAGAAAAAAACAAATTCTATATTCTTCATAGAACATATGCAGCAAAGCAGCAAAAAAGGCTTAAGTCAAAGCTTTAAAAAAAATTCTTTCAAATCTTCCTAAGAAAAAGTGGGGGGGAGCATCATTAAGTTGGAATCCATGGAAAGAGAGTTGTTGTGCTTTGGGGTTTTTTTGGTTTGGACTATTTTTTTTAAGAGCTAAAAGAAATTTCAAGGCTTACACTTCCCTTGGAGCCTCATTGCCAATTTTTGTGGTTTTACAACCACAGTCTCTTCTTGCTTTCCCCCTCACCCTCCCCTCTTTTTTTTTTCTTGAGAGGGAGGAGTTGTTTGTTTGTTTTTCTAAAGTATTTCTCTCTTTCCCATTGTCATGTATGATACCCACACACTAAACAAGGAAAATGAACACCAAAGGGCATGCAGAGAAACTGCCTATTCAAACCAAATGACATTTTCCCTTCTTCATCAGCACAGTCTAAAGGCTCTACCAGGAAGGACTGCTAGAGTGAGAGGGAGACTTCACCTCTTTTCCCAATCTGATACCAAAGTCCTGCAGGACCTTAAGTCCTCCACCAGTTTCTTTTCCAGTGCATAGGCTGAGAAAATGGCTATGCCTGGTCTGAAGGAGTTAGAGCCAGTAGCCACTCAGCCTTTAGTCAGGGCATGCTCTGCTCAGTAGCAGAGGACTGAGTGTTCACATTTCCAGTCCAGCTATGCCTGGGACAAGCAGGCCTCAAGTGTTTAGCCCTGTCTGTCTCAAGGAACCCAGAAAAAGCAGACAAGACAAACACAAGGGCCTTCTTAGGAGGACACCAACACCTTGTAGTGGTATGGACTGTGAAATAAGGGAGATGTCTATGACCTTGAGGTTATTTTGTGGGCTGCCACATTGAAGCCAGAGGCACTGCAAGGTTGGCCTCTTGGACATGCCAAGTGATAGACCCTTCTTGGGCACCTATGCCAACTCACAATCCAGATTTAAGTATTAACTGTGGCATCATCTGCAGAGATTCTTCTATAATATGTACATGGAATGACTAAATGCCTATCCACTGTGACATCATCTGCAGAGATTGTTCTATAATATGTACGTGGAATGACTAAATGCCTGTCCAGTCATGTTTTCTGCTATGTCCAGTCCTGTTTTCCCAATATGACTGCTGCTGTATCATTGTCAGGAAGGAATTCTACCCAAAATGCATATAAAAGCACAAGACAAATAGGCTGAGGGTAAAATAGAGTATTGGTTCCTTCCACCTTTCATTTCACTTGCAGTCAGGCTTGTCTGCTACAAAGGAGAATGTGTAAATTATCGTTATCACATTGGAAGTATTTTGGACACTATTGACAGGTACTAAGTTAAACCAAAGGCATTTCTGCATGCACAAGTCTTACCTGGGTCCAATTTGAAAAGCTTTACTATGAGGTTAGTCAAAGGAAAACCAGGTTCTGACAGTGACACTGTGAGCTCCTTCATCTACCATCCCAGACAGTTCAATATTTATGAGTTTTGTTCTTAAAAACCTCTGTGAAGAAAGAGCAAAGGTTTATTTTATTTCTGATCACTGCATGCCCCTGATAATTTGTCACACTGTGGTTTATGGTGGAGAAGAAGAGCACATCCTCTGCTGATTTTTATGTTTGCGATTTTGTAACTTTGTTTGAAGTTTTAAATAAATAACAGCTTCTTAACAGTAGCTTGAAATAAAGTGAGTTTGCCCCTGGCCTTTGTACAGTATTTCTTGGGTTTTGTGGTGGGTTTCGGCATGGGAAGGGAGGTAAGAGCAAGATGTTTCCTTCTGCCATTTTTCATCCTGCACACTGCTAGAAAATTAGTGCCCAACATCTTCAAGGTTGCAATGTGTACTCCTTTCTATTTCCACATCATCTCAGAGGACCCAAAGCAAGTAAGAGAGGAGACAGTCCAGGAAAATAAGGCTTTAAAGATTTCCCTTCTTCAGTCACAAGACCTATCTGGACTCACTTCAATCACTTTGGACCTCCGAGACATCCATCCTTCCCAAAGGCCAGTATAGAGAAATGTGATTCCATACCACACGATGTGGATTGTCTGTGATTCAGACTTGCATGACAATCTGCACTGTTCTCGCAAGCAACATACCACAAGGGAAAATCAGAGTGGTTGATGGTTTCTAGTGACTAATTTTTGACAACACTAATAAAGCACTTTACAGTTTGTTGGGGTTTCTTTCATAAGTATTTGACTCTCTACAGTTAAAAGTAAATTCTAACACTTTCCACCACCAAAGACATTAAGGCTAATTTGACTGATGTTTGCTACATCAAACTGATAACCGGCAGAGGTGCTAGTTTTCCTCTGTACTATAAGCACTGCTTATGCTTTTCATTGCTAACTCAAGGTGGTAATCTCAGAAGAGGAGTTTACAAAGAATTAGCTGTTTTAAGACTTGTTGTTTACTTCTTAAGCCCATGAAAAAAATTATTGCTCTAATAAAAACTGAGTGAAAATAAATAAAAGGAGCTTTAAATTAAAGGAGCTTAAGTTTTACAAGTCTGTTATAAACCAGAAAAGATGCAAAGGCTTTGCAAGTCCTAAGGAAAGGGTGGTTTTCTTTTGTATTTCACAGTATTTTTAAAGTTTCTTAAATATAAGCAATCTGTTTTACTCTCCAACATACTCTTTGTTCCACAGTTTGGAAAAACAAATTTCCCTTTTAGCCATTGCTTTTCCTGACCACAGGAGAATACAGACAGTGAATTTAAGATTCATGTTCCTGAAGAGGTATACATGTTGTTATGATCACAAATATGCTACTGCTTAAGAGTTTGACTATGTGTTTTATGACTGTGTGTGGAATCAGTGACATCCTAATGAATTTTCCCCTAAAAATTAGGATTTACTAAAAATTAAAGTGAGGGACTGACTTACAGTTTTACCCAAAACAAGCTCATTATCACAGCATTGAAAAACTGTAATTTCTCAGAAAAGAAAAATAAGAACCATACTCTCCTCAATCCTTTCTCCCATTGTGAGTCATTCCCATCTTCTATACCATCTAGCCACCTGTGTTCAAGTTTGTTTTGCTCCCTCTCTTCAGAAAAACCAACCTCTCAACTTACCAGCCTTTCTAGCTTGTTTGCTGTCCTTTGCTTTTTCATCTCAGCATCCTTTGGCTATCCCTTCTGTTCTCAGTATCTCACGTCCATATTTCTTGTGCGATTGCCTTTGCATTTCAGGCTCTTGAGTCCATTTTCTCTTAATATTAGAGAGCTTTTATGCTCAGGTTTGCATTTTTCTGGGTGGTGCAAAATGACTAAATCTGGGCATGGAAGCATCTGTTATTTATAAAAACACACAGTTCATCATAGGTAACATTCCTGTTATAAAGTCCTGGAGTTTTGCTCTGCAGCAAGGAATGAGAAAACATGGAGTGAAATTGCTCTCTCATATCTTTAAGGGAAATTTTTACCCAGGAAAAAAAAATCAGAAATTAAATTCAACAGCACATGAAGAATAGTTCCTTCTAATTTTGATTAGTTTATAAGACTCTTTCACCATCACTGCAAAGTATATGATTTCTATTATTCTCACCATAGCTACTTTCATTTCATGACAATATCAAGAGAAAATAAAAAAGATGAAGTTTGCTGAAAAGAATAGTCAGTGGACTCAGTAAGAGGGATTTTGCAAATGTGAAGCATGGCATAAATTGGCCAAGCTCCACTGATTCTAAGGGAAACCTGCCAAGCTGTGTCCAAGTATCAATTTCTTTCTATGTTTCCAAATAAATGAAGTGTTTCTGACCCATAGGTTAACTCTGATCTTTGCAGTATTCATAAAAATTATTTATACCCTAGCTTTCTCTATGTCTAACTGTGTATTACAGATGATAAGTGGACAGCCAGATAGTATCTGGAGAAATCTGACAGTTCCAGAAGCTTTCAGTGGCTTCTGTTCTTTTTCAGTCTTCAAAATACCTGCCAGGATGTATGGTACAGAACAGAAGCTACTGAAAGTAATGGGCAAAGATGGTGAATCACCTAGTAAAAATCTGGAATTTCTTTTTTCTCTAACATGTACATGAGATCAAGAAGTGTTCAATATAAACAGAAGATAAAAAATTACAGTATACTTGGTTCTGTGTTGGTATCTCTCCAAAAAGCTGCAAAGATAGCTTTTCTTGCAGTGTTGGCATTTGCAAGATATTGCCTTGTGAATGATCAATGGAACAACAGGGAACATAAAGTCAGAGGTGGGGGGTTTTTAGCCGTTGTATACTGAACAGAGAATATGTTTCCCTTCAATTTACTTAAATAATTGGGTTCTCCTACTCAGATAATCCACCTGAACAATGAGTGAGCTGAAAAGTTTAATTCACCTCTCAGAAGTAACGGCCTAATCCAGAGCATATCATGCAGTGGTTTGAGTGGTTTGGAAGAAATACAGTTGAACTATACATTACTAGCCAAACATGAATAGCTGTCAAAAGCATCTACCAAATGGTAACTTGACAGAGTTTTTTGCAAGAATGTATGAACAGTATGAATCTGATACT
>VZTU01029177.1:0-45611 GCA_013400835.1 Zapornia atra
ATCATCACTGCCTGCCTGGACAAGAGTAATGGGTAGTAATTTCTCACTGGTGTTTAGTTCTACCAAATACCTACCTGACTCCTTGCTGAGATTTATATAAAAATTTAGCAATAATACTTAAAAATACTGTTTCACTTATTTTTAAATGCATCTTTGGTTAGGATGAAAAGTTGGAGCACTTTAACACATGCAGTGGGAATATGCTATTGTTCGTGTGATGGAGGAGAGATCTTATTAAATACATGTAAGTCCATGTGCTTTCAGGAAGAACCATTTAGAAGACCACATTTAGAAGTACTCACAGGTTTCTGGGTTTTGCAGTGCCACTGACTGATGTTGCCCTAGTTTCTATAATCAGATTTATCTATGTGATCTTTAGTGAGGCAGACAATGTAGCTGATCCGGTGCAAGTCTGCCAAAGACCAGGGGTCTGAATCACACATTACTGAGAGCGTAATTCCACTGACTGACTGTATTTTAAGTTCTGAGGCAATATATTAAAAAATCCTCAGCATGTTTAGGTTACATGAATAATAGAACTGGACTGTGTTTTCAAAATAACTTATTTATTAGAGCATGCTGTTTAAGACTGTGGTGCCAAAGTATAATACCATAAATGCGTATTTTATCACATAAATATAAACCATCAGTAAGATTGCTACTTTAGTAGCTAATAAAAATTGATGTAGACTGAAGATTTAAAGCAGAGCTTTTTTCTGCAGCAAATTTTGTTTGCTGTCTTTCTGGGAACTTGTCCACTCTTCATACCAAAGAATATTCCTTCTGTTTCTTTACCACTGGTATCCAATTGCATGTTATCCTATTTTTTTGGTTATGTTTCTGGTCTCCCTTTTGATTAGAAGTGGGAATGATGGTGAAATTGCTTAGTTAAATAACACAACTCTCTTTGATGTCAATAAATACATGGTCTGTTGTTATATTTGGTTTGGGTCCCATATGTATGTATGACATCATATAGGTAGTAATTTCACATAGGTCTGTGCTTGATAGCTACAGGAATGTAATCTTATAGTATAAAACAGGTGCTTAATAAATACCTATTTGAAAAAAGTAAATTAGAACTATAGTCCTACAGGACCATCTTTTCAGAACTGGCTTACTGATTTGGCTGTCTGTGTTTGCACTGGCAAAATCAGCACTGGGGTGAACAAGTAATCACTCTGGGTCTTGTCCAGAATCATTGCAGCGAGCAAAATGCACCCGTGGAGATCAGTGGGCTTTGGCTCACACCTTGGGGCCCAGGCATGTAAGATAGATGAGTATGTAGGTTTAACGGGCAATCAGGCTAGAAGAATTCCAGCCTGCATGGTAACCATCCATCAGCTGTGACTTCTCATGCAGTTTTTAAGTCTCTCAAGTCCTTGTGGAAGCTGTGTGAAAGATGCAGAGATTCCCTTTCTGCTTCAGCACGATGCTTAACCTGGGTAAATCTGCGCAATGCTGCCTGACAGGTTTGAAGCCTATTTAATCATAAATGTATGACTTTATTGATTTTTGTGGCAGCAGTCAGGGCTGTTTACTGTAAAACAGACAGAAAAGGAAGCTTTAAAAAGAAAGTCAAATTTGACTCTTCAAGGAAGCAGGTAAAATGTAAATTCACCTCTATAGGTTATATTTAGTAAACACTTCTGAAAATTAAATAAGCAAAGCAATCATAAACATCTAGTTTTGACCAGTTTTCAAAATCTGACACCCCTGATATTTGGGGAAAATGTACCAGGAATATTTTGGTGAAGTTCATGTTTCTATTTCAGGCTTAATTGTTAAGGTCTCTCTTGCGTGCTGTGTCTTTAATGTTAAGTGCCAAGCATATCGCCTTTCAACTACTGAAACTCTGAATAACTTGCTTAACTTTAAAGATGAACAAATCAAGTTGTCATTTACGACAGAGCTGAGAATTCCCTGATAGTAAGAAAATTCCATCTTCCCAATATGGGCCAGATTCTGCCCTGGGGATCAGGTAGATGCCTGTGATGACCCTGATGCCGCTTTGCAAAGATAAAATTGTGATGCAGATACAGATTTTTCCTTTTTCTAAATTTTTGGTGAAAGCTTTGATACACTTCCTGTTAAGTTGCAAACAACCTCCCCTTCCTCAGGATATGAAAGTCGTATCTGCAGCCCAGTCTCCATCCTATGTATTTAACTAGCTTGCAGACAGCTCTGTAACTGGAAGGAGACCTTGTCTTCCTGTTAGTGGCCAAGGGTAATGTCTCTTTCAAGGAAAAAATTATGTGAGGGGCTTGCTTTGGTCACCAGAACCATTTGGGCAGGGTTTTCACTTTGATGTAATCTCAGTTGCAGTGCAGCTGCTTGTGTGAATGTGTTATGAAGTAGATCTGCAAAATAATTTGCATTCAGACTAAACTCCTCAAGGTATTCATACTCAATGGTATGATTTCTTTGTAAGGTGTGCATGTTTCAGTGCAAAGGGCATCTGTCCTCTGAGACGTGTAAGTGGTCACCAGCCATCTAGATGATATTAATGCATGTGCTCAACATTGGGCTGTTGACCAAGCCTAGACATATTAGTAATTAAACACCTTCAGGGTAACAATATGTATGAGGCAACCACAGTCAAAATCTGTCCTGGAGAAAGCATTCAAGAGTATTCTTTGCAAGGAAATTGAAACATCAATTACCTCTGTGATGTAGACCTAAATATACAAGAGACCATGTATCAAATAAATATGAATAAAATATAAATTATATTAGGTTCTCATTCATTTGGCTGTTGGGTTTTTTGAGCATCAATGGACTTTTCATCCAGATATATAAATAATACAAAGAATTAAATCAAAGCACTGATGAGAACTCCCAGATCAAATTGCTTTAAGAGCCTGGGTAAGTTTTCTGTATTTTTTTTCCCCATCTAATTCTCTCCAGCTTGCAAATCCAGTACAGTCTCAGAATAACATCAGATCAATATACATCCAATACTCTCGCTTTTGTCTCACCAGAAAAGAGCTAACGGTGCTGACAGTCTTTGAAAAGCTTTCCAGTTGGCCCAATATGGAATAAATTATCCTGAAAAAGAAGTAGAACTCCTTTCCAGCTATGCTATTATTGTAGCACATTCCATCAGAAGTACCTTTAAGGGTTTAATAATACATTACAGCACAGAGGAAGGGCTAATGGGGGAATCTACCTTTCTTACGGAAAAACGTGTGCGTGCTTTGTGACCCTTGCTTGTCCTAAGAAAAGTACTTCTCAAAGCAAGAACCGTGACTTTTATGTTGTAGTCTCAGACATCGATTCCTTAAGAAATAAACACACGTAGTGTAAAATGCCTGTGTAATTTACTTAGGAAGTAGTTTAGGAAGAAAAAGGGGCATATCAGTATGTTGTATTTCCTGAACGTAGGTGCTAATTATGACTTTATTTCAAGAGAGTTCCTAAGCTTATATCTCACTTTAATTCTGTAAATCTATAGATGCTACTTTGATTTCTTGTGTATTGGGATGAAACACGTGTACCTAAGGGATGTACTCTTGTCACAAAAAGAGAAAAGATTTAATCTTCTGTCTCATTTCTTCCCTCACCTCGCCCCGCGCCCACCCCCCCTCCCAGCTCTTCTGTCCTTCCATTGCAAGTATCCTTGGCTTTGTATCTTCCTTCTCATAGATCTGACTTCATCTTCTGCCCTTATGCTACTTCATCCACTTTCTTCTTCAGAGAGGTCATTGCACACATTTTGCTGATCAAAAGCATTAGACACAGTGCTATCCTAGGCAATCCCTGTTACATCATCACTACAGCCCTCGCTGTGTCCATACAGAATCACAAGGCTGGAAAAAGACCTTTAAGATCATTGAGTCCAACCGTTCCCATCCTAAGCTAAACCATATCCCTGAGCACCTCATCTACCCTTTTTTTTTTTAAACACATCCAGGGAAGGTGACTCAGCCCCATCCCTGGGCATCCTGGTCCAGGCCCTGACAACTCTGTCAGGGAAGAACTTTTCCCTCCCATCTGATCTGACCCTGCCCTGGCACAGCTTCTTGCCATTTCCCCTTGTCCCATCTCCTGTCACCTGGCTGAAGAGACCATCGCCCACCTCTCCACAACCTCCCTTCAGGTAGCTGTAGGTGGTGATAAGGTCTCCCCTCAGCCTCCTCCAAGCTAAACAGCCCCAGCTTCCTCAGCTGCTCCTCATAGGATTTTCCCTCCAGCCCCTTCCCCAGCCTGGTTGCCCTTCTCTGGACTCGCTCCAGGACCTCGATGTCCTTCTTATGGTGAGGAGCCCTGAACTGGACCCAGCACGAGAGGTGCAGCCTCACCAATGCCGAGTACAGGGGCACTATTACTTCCCTAGACCTACTGGCCACACTGTTTTTGACACAAGCCAGGATGCCATTGGCCTTCCTGGCTGCCTGGGCACACTGCTGGTTCATATTCAGCCTGCAGTCACCCACCACCCCCAGGTCCTCCTCTGCCTGATACCTCTCCAGGTATCCAACACAACTGCTTAAAGATGTGTATGGTGAAACACCTCGGGGTGAAAAACTGTTAAGGAACGCTTGCTAGGCATTATGCAACAAATCCCATTTTCAGGCTGCTCACCTGGCTCTTGGTGCAGCCCTGCACCTGGCAGGTCGGTGTGCCTGAGCTGCAGGTAACCCCTTTACAGCAGTGGAAATAAATAGGCAGTTGTGAAAGGGTCTGAGCTGTCATGGGAGGTGCTTTGGGCAGTATTTCTGACTGTGTGTCATACCTTGGAATAAGGCCTGAGTGTGACACTGCTTTAAGTCTACCAGGAACTGAGGCAGCCTGATCTCCAGATGCTGTGAAGTCTGTGGGGTGGTTGTAGCTGAGGACAGTCTGACCTCTCCCATTTAGGAGGAAACTGTGTGCAGCACTAAAAAAGTCAAGAGGAGGTGTCTACTGATGATCAAAAATTGTTTTAAAAAAAATTGTTAGACTTAAGGCTTGTTTAGCACTTTAAACTTCTGTCTATAAAAAGTTGAGATGCATGCTGTACTTACAGAACACTCTTGGAGATCCCACCTGAAGTTAAGCCTTGATATTGTGATGCCAAGCTACAGAATCACATTGAATAGTTGGGGGGCGGGGGAAGGGGGGCTGGCAGAGATACTGTAGATCTCATATAAAGGTGGCACTGTCATCTTATTCCTGAAACAAATGTTCCCCGTAAACTCAACATCCTGAAGGCAGAAAATAGCTGAAAACCAGCAGCATTGATAAGTGACTTTGTGAATATATGGGAATCCTTAACCATGCAGGGGGGTTCCTATTCTTTTTGCATTTTTTTGCTGATTGCATAGTGAGTCTATCTGAATATGCCCAGTGGTATTCACCTGCAGCATTTGCTAATAATACTGACTGTATAGGGTGGATGATGGAAATTCCCTAAGCCTACCTTTCCAGAAACATTTCAGAGTGAAACTCCCTGGTCATTTATTGGAAAAAAAAAAAAGTAAAAATGGATTGTTCCTTGTTAAGAATCAGAAACCTTTCCCACCACAATGTATGGCAATTTTTTAATACAGGCTTGCATTTTGTTATTTGTATGCTATCAACAAAAGGATTCTTTTCAACTATTTATTTAGTTTGCGTGTTATGAGCAGAAAATATAAACAGCCAAGAGATCAAGTATTTACCCTGGCCAGTTTTCAGCTGACATAATTTTTTTTTTTTTTTAAATAAGAAAAAGATTTTTGTAGATGTTCTGCTTTGTGTTTTTAAATGTTCTTGGCAGAAAAGTTAGGCATAGAAAAGACATGCTACATGAAGCTCTTTGCTCTCAGATTTTATCACTTGTCCTTACCAGCTATGTATTCGGACTGGGAGAGCAAAATAGCAGGAAACAACCAACCCACCAAACCCCCCCAAACAACAAAAATCCACCAACAAGGTTGTTTGTTGGGGCTGTAAATTACATTAATAACTACCGTAAGCAAAGAGCAATTATTCTTTATCACTTAGTGGGTGGCAAATGTTTAATTTCCACTTATCTAGCATTACTTTTGGTTTGCCACCAGACCATGGCTATATTCTACACGATTAGAATTCATCTGGGTAATTACACCCTATCAGCAAGGTTAAAAAGATGATGAGAAAGAGATAAGAGTGGGAGAAATCAAAGGCATTGGTTGTGATTTAGTACCAAGTAGGGGTGAGAAGCTGCATGACTTGGTGAAATTGTGATATAGCCAGGGGAGATGAAGACATTATTCCTTCCATTTTCCCTTGTCTGAGATGAATATCCCTTTTTTTTTCCATTAGTAAGAAAAGTCTGAACTGTAATGGCAAATCCATCCTCTCCAGCTTGTAGGCATGTTATTGATGGCTGTGATATGATGACATGCTTTGGGATGTCACAGTGGTAATGTTCTGCACCAATTCTTGGCACTGAAGTGCCACACAAACCGGATTGCTCATACAGTCATCATAAAAGAAGCTCTATCAGACTGTAGAAACCTCCACAGAAACATTGAATACCTTTTATAAGCTGATTTTATTTCACAGATATTGCCCTGCATTATGCCAAAGTAGGAACTTTGCAAGTAACTGGAACACCTCAGACCAAGACAAAGTTTAGTTTCTTTACTTATATCAAACATGAAAACCTCGACTGGCATTTTGGTAAAAGGACCTCTGTAGGGTCTTGAGAGTTTTTAATTGATTTGTCACATATCCAGCTTAAAAGAAAAAAAAAAAGCCCCTCTTGCCTGTGAAATCCATGTCTGGAAAGCATATTGAATGAGGAATGAACAATGGGGCTGGGTGATATTAAGGGCAGAAGGAGAGAGACATGGAAACTGTGGAGGTATTTTTCTGTAAGTCCTATTGCCATAGTTATCTATTTCTGTCACATAAATAGAATCAACACATTGGTCTAGAGCTCTGATTCTGCCTCTGTGTTGCAGTTGGAGTTTATTTGCCAAGGTTCTCTTCCTGCGTAGCAAAGGGGGCTCCTCTAATGGGCAAGCTATAATCACCCAGTGTTTGGGGCAGAAGATTGCTAGCTAAGACGCACAGAGGTCCAAAGAACAGGAGGTTCTAAATATGTAAATTCATGACAGATTTAAAATGATCACATTTGAGATTTTCATGTTTAGACCTAAGTTTTGTCCAGTCATTGGATTTATGAAGAATTCTGTTTCTACGGAGTGTATCTGTAAACTTTCTCCTGAAGAACATAAATTTATCTCAGTAAGCTGGCTGCTTCTAAATAGCAATGTACATCATACATCCCATAGCATTTCTTATTCCACTTTTTATAGATGGTAAAATTAAGGACACAAAACATTTACCTGGTGTTGCTTTTTACTTATCCGTTCTGCAGTTTCCATGGGCTAAGATAATGCAGTATATCCTTCCTGATGTCAAATGCATTCCTTTGTGATTTACCTGGGTTGGTAGTTTCTAGCAAGAATACATGAAAATGAAAGGATGGACATCTGAGGGAAGGGTCTACTTGGGCATCAGCCTGTAAATGACTAAAGCACTGTATAATTTGTTGAAACACTTGGGAAAATTTCTGCTCAAACTTTTTTCTTTTTTTTAAAAAGGAGAAAATATGCTTGATTAACAACCAAAAAAAAAGTCCCAAACAAAAAAAAAACCCAAACAACTGTGATGAATGAAAAATAAAGGAAATATAGCTGGAAGAAAAGAGCTGGAATGCTGGAACAGAAGCAGTTTCTGAAATGTCTTACTCATGTGAAATTGTCTGTTTCAGCTTTCCACACAGACACTCTGTAGGACTGCAGTCATATTCTGTTTGCTAAGACATGTTTGCCATTTTTCCTTCCTCTTCCTCTGCTTAAGTGTTGATAGGAAGAACAACTCATCTCCTCTGTACTTGGGGCTAAAGTGAAGGTGCAGGTCTAGCTGATAGTTGATTGTTTAGCTTGGTTCTGATGGCTACCATCCATTTTACCCAAGGGGAGTTCTCCTCGCTGTTTTGATAAATTATAGTTGTTGCCAATGGATCCTTCCCTTCCCTTTCTTCAGCACTGCAATCTGTCTGTCTCTTGAGTACAGGGAAAATAGCTGACTGCCCAAGGTTAAAGCAAGAAGGACATTTTGCTCTTGCTGGAAAGCTGAGACTGAGCAGGATAACTCTGCCTGAAGAAAAGGACTTATCCAAAATACTGTTATTAAAAGAGCTTTCCATTCTACTTGACATTCACGAGCCTATTGGCACTAGTTATGTTATTAGTGTATAAATTCAAGCCAACTAATACAGCAAATTTTATTTTTAATTTTAAAAAAGAAAATTAATTCTAGAGGAAATACATTTTTTTTTTCCACTGCATTTTCCACTCTGATTTAAGTCATGTGCTTGCCTTTAGCAGTAGCTATTAGACACCACTTTGTTTCAGGAAGAAGGCTGGGTTTTTTTAGGATGAGTAAAATCAAGTTTCTTCTTCCCTTGTGTGTCTGGGTGTGTCACCCCATGAATAAAGACAAATGTGAGATTAACACTCTTGAAATAAATCTGAGGTTTGATTCTTATCAACTAGTCTGTACTCATCTTGAGGATCTTGACATTGACATTGGATCTTGATCTTGACCTTGAGGTCAGGCTTTGACAAACTGGGACTTCAGCTTAAACACTGAACATTTAGTGAGTTAGAGCTCTAATTCAGACTGCAGTAACTGAAGATGCTGATACGTGTATTCTGAGTTGTAAGGAAATCTGTACAAATAATTATTTCCTGTGTCAGGTATTAAATGGTCACCAAATACTTGCTCAATATTATTTCATCTGGTGGCTTTCTGGATGCTAAGCACTTGCTACAGGTTTAATGTATTGTTAAGTCTTGAAGAATCTTGTCAAGAAAGCGATAAGCAGCCTTTAATTGTCAGAGCAATTGAACGTAAAGGCAAAATTCCAGTTGGCTGCTCGCAGAGCCACAAATAAGAGTAGCCCCTCTTTGTGGCACAGGTTCAAACTCTGCCTTGCTGCTAGTCATCCCAGTGTAAGTCTGATCTCTGATCCACAGTCAGAACTCCCAGCTGAAGCTAGAGAGAGCCAATATTTGAAAGGCAACTTTCAAACATTGTCATAAATTTCTTTCTGCATCAAGCCTGTGGAAGCAAGCTGCTTTAAAATCCTTCGTTCCTTTAATGACCTTGCTATAAGTTTTTTTGGTCTAAGATCTTCAAACATCTGCCAGAGCATAACCACAAGCATTCACAATCCCATATGACATTTTTTCAGTTCCCTTAATAAACATAGTAAAATTTTTGCCTTACTCTACCACTGTCATATGGAGAAAGCAGGTAAAAAGTTAATGCAGAAAGGGAAAAGCATGAATGTAAATAAAAGCTTTAAAATATGTGATTCAAGAGCAAGCTATTAATAAGGAAACAAGGCCAGAGCAATACTCATTTCTTGCAGCTAACTAATAAACCTTTTCCTGCTCTCCCAGTGACCTTGCAGGAGGTTGATTTAAAGATTGGTGTCCACATCGAATTGAAATTTGACCCTAAACGCTGGATCCGATGCCTGTGGTACTTGCCTGCTAGAGCTACACCTGCATTCCATACTGAGCGAATTACTCAGTTTAAAGGCACTCTTCAAAATGCAGTCTTTGGAAGAGAATTCACTAATTTAGAAAGTAAATCACAATGGCAGGCTGGTGTCATACTCCGTGTCTGTCCTACTCCTCGGCCAGGGGTTGGACCTGCAGGACCTCCTGCAGCAGGTGGCTAAGCTGCTGCAGGCAGTGAGAAACCGTCAGAGAGGCTGACAAGGAGTCAGCTGATTCCAAGTGTAGTCTGCAGTAGATGCAGGCTGATGGCCAAAAACCTCTCCCGCTGGCACACACAGAAGGGAGGGGGGCCAATAATGCAGAAGAATGCAAGTTTGCAACAGCAAGGAACAGCAGGAGAAAGAGTCGTCCCCCGAAGCCTGAGGTCACCTCTCTCACGAGAGCCCACTTGGAGTACTGCATCCAGTTCTGGGACCCCCAGTAGAGGAAGGACATGGAGCTGTTGGAGTGAGTCCAGAGGAGGCCACAGAAATTACGAGGGGGCTGGAGCACCTCTCCTATCAAAACAGGCTGAGAGAGTTGGGAATGTTCAGCCTGGAGGACAGAAGGCTTTGGAGGGACTTTATAGCAGCCTTCCAGTTCCTGAAGGGGCTAAAGGAAAGCTAGGGAGGGACCACTTACAAGGGCATGTAGGATGAGGGGTAATGGCTGTACACTGGAAGAGGGTAGATTTAGATGCAAGGAAGATACTTTTCACTGTGAGGCCCTGGCACACAGGCTGTGGGAGCCCCTGGGTCCCTGGCAAGGTTCAAGGCTGGGTTGGATGGGGGTTTGGGCACCCTGGGCTGGTGGGAGATGTCCCTGCCCATGGCAAGGGAGTTGGAACTAGATGTTCTCTGAGGTCCCTTCCAACCCAAATTGTTCTGTGATTCTGTGAAAAAAGGCCTTTTTGACCTCATTATCATATTGCTTGGCTGAGTTTTCTAAAAATAAGCTAGATTTAGTCAGAGAAGATTAAAGACCCCTATGTCTTACACCAGAAGAGCTGTTTGCAACCCTTTGTAGCAGGATGCTCCGCTTTGCCCCATAGCTATCTGCCTCCACTTAAATTGCCTGCCAGTGAATACATGCAGTTCTCATTTGTTACCATGAAAATGTGAATAAATCTTGGGCGTTGCTTTGTTTCCATCACTTGCTGGAGGCTTAGTGAGCGTATCACATTGCCACATGCTACTTTTCCTGACCTTGTATCCTGGAGATATCCTTTGAATATCTCAATATTTAAGTGTGAATGATGCATAATAAGAACAAGTTGGTGAATCAAGAATCAAACGCTTCTGGAAATAAAACAGTTGCAGACGGTGAATCATCTTCATTTAGCAGTGTTGATGTATTGATTTTCTCTTTTATAAACTAGCTGTGGCCAGGTTTCTGAGCAGCGACTGTTTTGACAGGGTTAAGCATGTAGAAGAATGGCTGGGTGCACTGTATCTTAGAAATGCAGCTTTCAAAATGCAATAATGAATTTTTAGATCATGACAGAGACGTAAGATGCTAGAGAGTCTGGCTGCCAGCAGGGAATCTTGACCCATGTACAGATCTGGCCTGGGATGCAGGTAAACTAGGCTTAACACTTGAATTGCAGTTTAAAAATTTAAAAGCTCGGTAAATGCTTTTTGTCTCCTACAGAAATAGTAAGAAAGCTTTTAGCATTTTAAATGCAGAATCAATCACCAAGGACAAAATGTATTCAGTATAACTGCTATCAGCTGCCCTTAGCAGAGGACAGCTGTTTCATCAAATGGGTACTGATGCCCAGTGACCAGTCTCTGTATTAGTAAAGCTCTCCACCCTTGGGTTGGTATTTACCGAAGTAGATAGCTAAAACCTGTATTTCTTACCTTTACTCAGTACAGTACAATAAAAGTGCTTCAGAAGTTTCTTCCTTGTTCTAAAGCCCCAGAGACTGTATAAAAAAGCAGAATACTTTTTTCCTTGGAAAAAAATTGCATTTAGACTTGATAGCATGTGATAATTTACCTAAAGTACGTAGCATCATTTTTGCTTCGTCATGTAAAGAGATCTAGCGTTTTTCAAAGGTGCCTGAACCGAAAAAAACCCCACCAGTGTTAGTAAGCCATTCTCAGAAAGCCAAAGTCCCACATGTGAAGTTAGCTTGTACTTCTGCTTCAAAGACCTTTTCACAAAGCTTTTTGTGTTGATTAACAAGCTTTACTGAGGGCCCCAAGGCTGCTGCTCATGCCTCAGCTTTATTTACCCCCTGAAAAGAGATGGGAGGGCGGGGGGGAGGAGATCAGCCTTTTCCTGCAGAATGTAAAGGTCTTGCTACCTTCAGCAGAGCAGAAAGAATCCGAGCTGGCGTGGGAGAAGAGGCTTTGGTATTTCTGGGTAGCATCTCCAGTGTCGGCAGTGTCGTTCTGTCACTCAAAGCACTTTTCTTGTCCAAAGGAGGGACTGTCACAGTAAATAATCTTTGCAGGTTTCACAGGCATTATTTAACTCTGTTGCATCTCCTCTATGACCATGATTCAGATATATGCAAAACTTTTCAGAAATGGGAAAGCCTTTTAATTCCCAAACCAGGGAAACAGTTTTGGTGGTATAGCAGTACAGCCAGCTCTGCTTATAGAAAGGAATGCAGTTCTCCAGTCTCTACAGTGGGGAAAAAAAAAAAATTAGGAATAATTTCTGCTGTCATTCTTGTGGCTGTGGGTTCTTTTGCATGGTTCTGTTTCAGGCTCTGTGACCTTGCAGCTGCTGCAGCCATGCTCCTGGGTCTCAGAAGCACAGCTTCAGGTTTGTTTTTTTTTTCTCCTTCGTTTATGCTGTGAAGACTGTGACCCATTGACTTGTTATGATTTTTTAAAAGCTCTCTGCAAAATTCAATCCAGTTGTTCACATCTGGAAAGTAGAAACAGAACCATCTGAATTTTTTTTTTTTCTTTTGCGGTGGGAGGAATGAGAAGGGGAAGAGAGGTAAAGGAAAGCATCAGGATTTGCATTTGAGTTGCTTCTGCTGCTTGCTGGACTAGAATTAGTGACCTGTAGAAATTCAGCCTACACAGAAAGAGACATCCAGGTTTACACTTCAGGCAACCAGAGTCTAACACTGGGAAGACAATCTGAAGATTGTTTTACCTGCTCAGACATGGAAGCACCGGTAGAAAAATTGAAAGAAGAGGGGTCAGACAGACCCACTGTGAGCAACCAGTCCTGTTGTCCCTCTCTGCACCCCAAACCCCAGGACTGCAAACTGGTGTCCCCCCAGTGCAAGGCATCCTGCTATATGATAGAGATGCCTCAGCCATTCAGAGACAGGCTTGTTGCCATTTCCCCTGGAGCCCAAGAGTTTATTTAGTAGGGCTGAGAGCAGCACCTCCTCCCAGCAGCGTGCCTCAGTGGTGCAGTGCAGCTGATAGAGCAGGAGACAGTGCCCTGGTATCAGTAGCTGCCACCGAATCCAGGAGGCAAAGCTGCGTTTCAGCTGAAGAATACAACAGGAGAGCTGACAGCCAGCTATCACACTGAAGCACGGTGACATTCAATGAAGATGAAAGATAGGTGTCCTTTAATAACTAAATCTTGAGGTTTCTTGAGTGATTGAAATAAATTTACCATATGAAATTCTCCGTAGCAAGACACGATTACATGACTGCCAGCTGAAAAGAGCAGAACCCCACATTAAAGTATGCCCTCATCCAGATTAAATACAGCTTTGTGAGATTAGTAGGGGCTTCTGCTAAAACAAAATGACTGTCAAAAGCAGAACGAATGCCTCCTCTGATACCACTGTTGATGGGAATAGGCTTGATAGTGTCTCAGGCCCTTGGTGGCTGTGCTCCAGCCAGGTGGCTCCTTCCAAGCTTACTCAGAATGGATTCAGACAGGTAGCAGTAACCTTGGGGTTTGTGTGGTGGCTTTGGGTTTTGTTTTTGTTGTGATATGGGTATTTAAAATTATTTTTTTGGTATTATTTGGAATATTTTGTTCATTTCATCCTGACTTTTCCAGCCCATTCCCCCACGAATTTCCTCCCATTTCTTGGGGGGCCGGGGGGGGGGGATGGAGTAAAGTAGTCCCAGTCAGAACCAGTGAGGAGGACAGCAAGACCACATATTTTACGGCCTATATGTCTTCGTTGTGCTAATCTGAATGTAAGGCTTGTCATTCCATTTTCAGTGTGTTAATAACACAGGACACCATCGCATACTTCTCTGAGCATTACAAAAAGCAGAAACAAGAGAGTGAAATGATGTACAAAATAGAATTCTCATGTGGTTGGTATTTATTGGTGCTATCTACAAACTGACACAGCCTATAAATCCACAAGGCTGATGAAAGCTTATTCATTACTGTGCAGTCAGTGAAGTTAGTAATGTTCTGGGCAGTAGTTTTCTTACTGAAGCAGTAAGAAAATGAGATGCTTTTACTGGCAACCAACCTGGAGCATGAGGGAGTTCCACAGGGAGATCTGGGTGGTTCCACAGTTCGTTGGTAGTATAAAAGTGGCAGAACTGATCTAGGAAAATTGAAGGCAACAAACATATTTCTAGTGAAAGAAAAGCCTATACAGAGGTTAGTGTCCATATAAGACCTGAACTTTGAGCTCTGATAAGAAAAGACAGAATTTATTTAGCTGCAATAATAAAGTGATATTCATTCCTGTATAATTATATGCAATAGTATCTACATGAATACGTGTGGTTCTGAACACCAGAAGAGCAGAACACTGAAGAAATGCCTTGAGAAGTAACTGGCATAGTCAAACATGAGCACAATTGTAGATACAGCGAGGTGGCAGATCGGGAAGGGAAGGTCAGTAGGGCTGTGTGAAGAATGGCACAGCAGAAAAAGTTCCATTCTGTAATGTGTACAGAACTTTTTCTCACCAAGTTCGTCATGAGTTTGCATCATCATCCTAATCCTCTGGAAAATGGGCGGGCTGTGGTATTTCCCAGCAGTAATAAAGTGGCCTAAGTTAAAGCAGTGAAAATAAACTGAAGGAAAAAATGGAATATTTTCAAAAGTCAGAGTCAATGAATAAATGAAACAATCGCAAGCATCTTTGAAACTACTGTATATGTATATTAACTAAACTGGTCTGTTATACTTTGCATATTTTGGCAATTTATCCATCATTACTTCACAAAGTAATCTTCTCCACTTTACGTTTTGTGCTAAGATGCTCAATGTATTTTTGACATGATATTCTATATAACAAAATCTGACCCTAAAACTTTTCACGTGTTTTATGTTGTAGGTGTACTAAAATGAAGTGTTATGAAAGAAAGTATTTAGGAATTATAAGATGTGTCATAATGTCTGTTTCTAACTCTTTCTATGAAACTAGTTCTACATGTATTTCATCAGTTCTTAATATTTAAGCATCTGGTTCTTTCCAATTCATTCATTCTGAAGAGAAGAAAACTTACGGATAACTTGGATTTACTCTTATTGAAAAAAATAAAACAAACAAGCCAACCAACCAACAGCCAATATAGAAACGATGTTACAGGGCCAGGCACCTTGATCATATGCTCATTATGCCTAAGCTATCAATAAGGAAATATGTGGCTTCACTGTTTACTCCAGAACAATAAATATCAGATCCAAATCTTATTAGTATAAAGGGTTGATGCAACTTTAGAGAGAGGGGGTTAAAGTAAATGGAAAGAAATGAAAAGCCAAAGATATTAATATTTTTCTATTAATAAATTTTGCTCTGCTGCTCATGAAAAAAACTCACTGAATTTCATATCCAGCAGCATGTTCTACATGTTAGCATTGTTAGATATTAATATTCAATCTGCTGGGACAAGAAAAGCTCAGAAGTGATATTTCTACACTGGTATTTAAAAAGTCAGACAAGGTTTTTGTTGATTCCCCCCCCACCCCCCAGTAATGTTAGCTTTTTCCAGTATGTTGGGCATCGAAAGTACTGTAGGGGGCTCATTTTCCTTTAAAATCTGTCAATAAAAGGTGGGTTGCAGAACACGTTTGAATGTACCTTAGCGCGGGTATCACTGGCAGTATGGATTAATTTGGGAGCACAGAGTTTCTCAAGCATCCTGGCTATTATTTTTAGATTCTACATTTATTAATAAAGAAATCCGCTGACTGGAGGTTTTGAACAGAGCTTGTACAGCACAGTGAAAAGGGACTGCTGTCCTTTTACCAGGGGTATAAATAGCAGGTTTGGTTTGGGTTTGTGGTTGTTTTTCCTTTTTTTTTTCTTCACTGACTGGATCAGCTCTCGTTCAAAGTATGCACAGTAACAGAGGTGTCTCAGAAACACCAGATGATCTTATTCAGATATGAATAAATTTCTAATGTTGAAGGTAGAAATATTTCCTCTAAAGCCAAGTGTGTGAATAGCCACTGTATCCTTTGCAATCAGAATACTTCAAGCTTTAAAGGAAATTAAAGACATGACCAGAATTTTGAGCTTTGGCTTATTGCTACTTCTTCACCATAGTGAGTTCATATTTAGTAAGATCTTAGAATCATAGAATGGCGTGGGTTGGAAGGGACCCCAAGGATCATAGAGCTCCAACCCCCCTGCCACAGGCAGGGCCACCAACCTCCAGGCCTTGAGCTACACAAGGTTGCCCAGCGCACCATCCANGCCATTGTGTCCTGTTAATATGTTTGTTTCAGGTACTGGAAGGCTGCAATGAGGTCCCCCTGCAGCCTCCTCTTCTCCAGGCTGAACAAGCCCAGCTTCCTCGGCCTCTCTTTGTAGGGGAGGTGCTCCAGCCCTCTAATCATCTTTGTGGCTCCTCTGAACCCTCTCCAACAGTTCTACATCTTTCTTGTATTGGGGGCCCCAGCTCTGGACACAGGACTCCAGCTGGGGCCTCACGAGGGCAGAGCAGAGAGGGACAATGCCCTCCCTGTCCCTGCTGCCACCCCTGTGCTGATGGAGCCCAGGATACCATTGGCCTTCTGAGCTGCAAGAGCACACTGCTGGCTCATGTTAAGTTTCTCATCCATCATGACACCCAGGTCCTTCTCAGCAGGGCTGCTCTCCAGGAGCTCTTCGCCCAGTCTGTATCTCTGTCTGGGATTCTTCCGGCCCAAGTGCAAGACTTGACACTTGGCAGTGTTGAACCTCATTAGGTTCACCCGGGGCCACCTTTCTAGCCTGTCAAGATCCCTCTGGATGGCTTCCTTTCCTTCTGTTGAGTCAACGTGTCATCATTGTGCTTAATAACAACGTGGGAATCACTGCTTTGGAGGCAGGAGGGTAGGAGCGAGCCGTGCTGCTGGTTGCAGAAGCCGTGTGTTTGCTTTGTGTGCGTTTGGAACACAAGCAGCAAAACAGTAGCATCGTGCCTGTGATGTGATAAGAATAATAAGCAATTCTCCTTGCTTCAGGTAGTTCTGGATTGTTGCTGCCTACCAAATAGAAAAGGTCATTGCAACTTCATTGGTGTGGAGGCAGTCAGTGAAATTTGGTTGTTTGGGAAAGCATTTCGCTCCGCATTTGGTTTTGTTCAAAAATAATTGGGAGCTGACAGTTCTAAGGGAAAGGGCCTGTGTTCTTTTATCCAGGATTCTCAATAATTTTATTTTAGTAAAGGGGTAGGTTAATGACTGTTTTTGTGCAATCCACAGATGTGAAGTTGGAAATGAAATTTTTAATCTAAACTCTGTAAAAGCAAACAGACACCGGAGATGAAAGCTGTTATCACCGAAGTGAGCAGAACTGAAATTACTGTTGCTGGCAGTGTGGCGGCTTCTTGCCCTCTGCAAGATGTTGAAAATACGTATGCAATAAGATGAACGCTCTTACAGCGGGTGGGTATTTTTGTGTATAAAGCTGACAGCACTTTGAAACATGTGTGACTCCCACTGACCCCCTCGTCTCACAAACGCGTTAGAACCATTGCTTGGATGAACAACCTCAGATACAGAGAGAACGGTGGTGGAAGTGGCCAGAGAGATGTGTTTGAACTGTCGGTGACACTTGCATCTTTCTGTCACTTTACAAGGAAGCTGGATTCTTATTTTGGAGATTTCAGGCAGAAGAGTTAGTGACAATGTTAATATCAAAGACAACTGTTTTGATAAGCCAAATTGCTAAACCCAGAGAGTTGCAGCCCTTCCAGAATGATCTGGCTTGCTTAAAGACTTTTCTTTTACTAGGAGGTTTAGGATGGGCAAGGGTTGGGAGTGTTGGATTATTTTTCTCTTTGTTTTTTTTTCCTAAAGCTGTCGATTTTAACCACTGTTGTGACATACAACTCTGGCAGAAGGTGGAACCCCTCCGCTGTGAGGACGGGCAGCCAAAGGAGGTGCTGAACACTGCACAGAGTTCTTGGTCTGGGAATGAAAATGCTTCCCTAGGACAGGAACAGGAATATTCCTCCTAATAAATGGATGGAGTCATAGGAAACTCTGAGTCTATGAAAAATTTCTTCACCGAGAGTGGTGAAGCAAGGGAACAGGCTGCTCGGGTGGTGGTATAGTTGCTGTCCCTGGGGGGGCCTTAAAAAAAACCCTACAGGTAGATGTGGCACTTCAGGAGTTGGTTTACTGGTTACGGTGCTATAGGCCTGATGGTTGATGATCTTGAAGGTCATCAACCTTGATGACCATCAGCCTTGATTCTATGAAACAAAATGATGTCTGAGTATTTCTGGTAGCACTGTTGCACACACCACAGCTGACTGGCCTCCAAAAATGTTTCAGAAGTCTCACTGTACATCTTATCTGATCCCATATGTATGGAAGATGGATTAACTGAAGAGAGTTCTTCCAGTTGGTAATTCTCTCATGCCTAGATAAATAACAATAATAAAATTATAAGTAGTGCTGCTCTGGGGACAGTAAGTCTCGCAAGATTGCTAGTTTGCATTTTTACTGTGTCAGCAAGGATGTAGATTTGTAAATATCCCAAAAGGGCAATAAGTTATTCATCTTTTGTTGTTTTCTTACGTAATATACTTCCTTATTTTCAGTAGAGAAGGAAATATAATGCTGAGAACCAGTGCTAGAAGTTGCCTACTCTGAGTCTTTCTCATAAATATGAGTGAGTCAGAAGTTGCCAATTTGTTCAGGAAAAGCTATGTAACGCCACCACACAGAGATGAAAGAAATGTATTTTCTTAAGGACGCCTTGTACTACCAGAGATTTAAAGGCTGATTAATTATAAAGGTCAGAAGTTAATGTTTGTTTTCAGGATGAAAGCTCTGCTTTGGGAAAAACTTGAGTCATTTGCTGTAGGCAGCGGAGGCTTGGACTGCATTAATTTATAGTTTGTATTTAGCCATAAATTGTTGTGAAAAATACCTCTGAAGCACTATTACAGTGACATGATAGCGTGATAAGTAAGCCTGTGTGATGAGGACTGTGCTAAAGGATGCAGATATCATTCTGGCCTCATTAAAACAATCAGAAGGGCTTTACTGTTTGCCTCAGTGAGATTCTGGTCTCCACCCCATCTCTGCATGATGGCAGTCAGTTTGGAACTGACAGGTCAGGCTGAAGTTTCCAGTAAAACCCTTCTCAATTTCTAGCTAAACTGCTGCTTTATGTGTCTTATGCCTCTGTTGTGCTAGCTGTAGCATCCGGGAAGTTTTTCAGCTGACTGGCTGCTGAAATGCTCATTTCCTGCTTGCGGGACTCCACAGGCTCAGTTTAGATCCCTGAGGTCCCCTGTATGGTGCTATTTGGATTGTTCTGATGTATCTGAAGCATTTGTACAGAGTGAGGTTTTGGAAGGTGTAAGAGTCTGTGTGAATGTGGTTCGATGAGCCCTCAGTCAAAGGGCATATCTAACACTGTCCTGCAAAAATATGCAATTTCAGTATAGCTTTTGTGTTCTATGATGCCTGCTTTGGTTTAGTCTTTCAAATATTTGCTTTGAAAGGACATTTTTCTTTTAAAATGAGCACAAATAGCAGATAAAAATGGGATTTAAAGCCTATACGTAATATTGAATTCATGGAAGACAAATTCCTTTTTTTTTTTTTTTTGAATGAACTTAAAAAAATGTTGACTTGGTTTGAGCCTGACCACTTTTCCCACACGGTATTCTTTAGTGCAAGGCCTGAATTAATAAACCCACCACTTGCTCAGCCTTTGACTTGAGCCCTGAGCATTGTCAGACCTCTGATTCCTCCCCAGTTAGTAACCTGGGCTTCTGGCAAAGAGCTGTGGATTCCATGGGCTGCAGGATATCTGAGAATTCAAATCAAATCCTCAAGTGATGTTGAACCTCTGATCTCTGACGATTTTAGCTCCTACACATCCCTGAGCTCTTGGGCTTTAACTAGGTGGAATGAGTCCTGTTGTCGGAAAGTGAATGACGTGCCAGAACAGGTCTGCTCTGGGTAATGAAATTCCTTCTTATTTTATGGCCTTGGTGTGAAGTTCTGATACCATTTAGTAATAATTTTGCCTTCAACTGAATGGATTCAAGATTTGCTTTTATTATTTTCCTCTGCCAACGAAATTAAGTCATCTTATCTATATTGCTTATAGAAACTCTTGTCAGCCTTTTGCCAAGATAAATAATACTCTGTGACATAAATTGAAATGATTTTATCTCAGAGTCTAAATTTTCACTGAGCTGTTTATCTAATTGCCCCACTTTCTTTCTAATCTATTACATTGACATCTGAAATTGAGTCTGTTATATGGTAGCTTAAACTTAAGCAAACTGTCCTCTAACACCGTAATATTCTTCAACTTCACTGTTTCTTACCTACAAAAGATGTTTCGACAGTGGAGACTTAAATGATTCCAAACCGATTTGTTTATTCTTTATTCAAGCTTCTCGTTTTCAAACTGTTGCCCATTTTAAGCAAGTTCTCTTTTTAGTGAATATATCTGAATAATCAAGTTGCATTTTGATCAGTGCTTTCAACTAATGAAGATATTTTGTAGAAGTGCTAGCATTAGTAAGTATTACACCCAGATGTTTATATTTAAAATCATTCTTACCGGATTTATTTGCAAAAATTAGAAATATAGCACTCAATCATTTAAGGAGAGGCAAAGTTATAAAACCACAACACAACAAAAATAAATGCGGTTTACAGTAAGAAAGTTCCATTTTCTCGGCGTAACTTTTCACTAATGTATGTTAATTGAAGTGAATAGAGTTAATTGAATTGAATAGAGTTGTTGTTATCCAATAGATACACTAATCATCTGTTTCATATTGTAGGTATTTTTGTATTGGTTATGTTAGACATGTCACCTTCTTCCTTTCTGCTGGCTCTGTTCTTCACCATATTAGAGGGATCGTTGCACTACTGGTTACTCACAGAATTAATGGGTTTAATCCTTCTAAACGGCTAGAATTCCATTATATTCTAAAATTCTCTAAGCCTATGTGTTTTCTTCTGACTTTATTTTTCTAAAGAAGTAAAATATCATCATGAAGAAAGGCTGGCTTTCTAGTACTGTAATTCCTATACCCTCTGTAATACATTCTTCCATCATCCTCAGACAAATCTATTTCTAGGAAGAGCTAGAAGATATATTTTCTGCTTTGAAAAATAAAAGGTATGGGCTTTACATTCTTTTTCCCTGCACCTCTGGAAGAATCTGTATACTTTGGCTTCTAATCCCACAGAAAACGATCTACTGAGGTAGTGGTAGTAACTTCAAAGAATGAGACCCTAGAACATTTTGACTGCAAAACCAATACTTTCTTTATTCCTACTTGAAAGAGTTCAGTCACAGCCTAGATATTTGCAATTGTATTTACTGTTCTTGGTGTGCCTGCATCTATTTTTTTCCATAAAAAGAGGAGCCATAGCAGTCATGTGTAGGATCACGAAAAGAAAGATACCATGTTACTGAAAAATGTGCTGAGTATATTTCCATTGTCCTGATTTTTGTGTTTTTCCCTTTGGATATGAGTGAATTTCCCAACTAGATTGTAACTAGGTCAATGAGTAGATAATTTATTCACATTACTATAAGTATACTTTTAGAGTTGTTGGTTTCACTGTTTTTCTTCTTGTTTGTCATTATATATATTTAATAATACTGCAATACATTTAGGAATGGGTCTTGCAAGGTGCTATGTGGTGTAAATTTTCCTTAACCAGTGAAGTTCAGCACTTATCACTGTCTCCATCTGCCATGGAAGATATTTAAAATACTTTATTGCTCCATTTTAATATATCTATCTTACCCATTCATGTGATGGTACTTGAAAAACACACTGCAAAGCAACAACGAGAAGTGAAACCTCTGAGAGTTTAAGTTTCGTATTGAAGGTATCGTAGTGTTACTGTTGAGGGGAGTGGTAATGTGCTGCAATTAGTGTCCGGTCTGCAGAGAAGCAGCAGAATTATGCTTCTGAATACAGAATGCTCATTAAAAATATACAGTCCAAGGAGTTTTTATTGGTTGGCAGCCACAGAAATTTGTTTTGCCTGGATCAGAACTATGTTGGCTTTCTGGTATTTTTTCGTAATACTCTTTAACAGTTCTGTTTAATCTAATTTTGATGTTTAATATTCCCCTGTTTAAATAGTGTCTAGTTTTAAGAAAAATATTTTAAAGGGTATAATTGCACCCTCAGGTTTACATTAACATCCTGTGAAATAAGATACATGATAAATTAGTACTGATCAGAAATTAACTACTACCATGAGGCCTCTGTGTTTCATCTTGCATAGTTAACCTGAAAAAAGAGTGAAACACGGGGAAATATCACATTTCCACTTCTAACCAAACCAGAATTTGTAATACTTGCAACAAACCCAATGCCATTTTAATGCAAAAAAACCCCCCAAAAAAACCCAAAAAAGAAAGGGAAAGTCTATGGCTATTATTAGCAGAATGAAATAACCTTCCTTCCCCGCCTTGCCTTCCTCCCATCCTCTAAACTAAAAAATGCTCTTCCAAGATGTTAGAAAATGGTTTTTTTGAGGTTTTGGAGGAGAGTTTTGAAGTCCAATCAAGGGAAAATAGGAACTATTCAAACTCCTTTGGTTTTGTCAAATCAAATTTCTTTTTATTTTTACCTGAAATCTGGAAAGGAACTTTGGCATCATTTACAAGGTAAGATGTAAGATATGTTTATCTCCTCTAAGCTGTTAGACAGTATATAGGCCAGGGTAGATATCTAAGTGTGTTAGGAAAGTGTTCCAGAGTTTAGATTAATACTATTTCTTCTATTACTATTCCTCCATTATCTGGTGATTTACATTTGATTTTTATTTTCTAAAAATGTCTTACCTTCCAAATTACTATTTTAACTGCTTTAATTCCAACTTAAATTAATGAGTGCCCCATCCTTTCCATAGGTGATGTTGCTAGATAAAGAAGTTTGATCCTGCCCTTCATCTGCTCCCAAAATTTTTTGGAAAGTGTATCATGCTAATATATTTTCTTTTATGTTCATAAGGAAACTGGAAGAATTATCATCCAACCTGGATCTGTTTAGTAAATACGCTCGATATTTCCCTTTCTGTGCCCTCAGAAATTAACTGTATATGTATAGTCTCTCTCTCTATATGTCTATATAAAACATAGGCATAGAGACTGGTTTTACATGCTTACATGTGTTCAGTTTCCATTGGAAACCATAGTAATTTTTCATGTAATGGAGTTTAAAACCAAAAATTAAAACCATACTAAAGTAATTTCTCTACAGCAAGCTGTAGTACTCTACTTTTCCCATAACATATAAGAAAATTCTTTGTAATTTTGTGTGAAATCAGTCCTTTCAAGCAAAGTCGTATTCTTTTTCATTTTATGTAAATTATATTATAATATATTTTTAATTGGGGAAAGCAAGGTAATGGCAGACTTCCTGTGTTATGCAAACCAGACCTTTAAGCATAGAGAATAATTTATAGCAACTTGAGCTTTTAAAAACATAAAATGATCTCTTGCTTTTTTTATTTGAGCTCATTGAAGAGGGCAACATTTGTAAAGCCTGTTATAGTGGACCAAATGCTCCTCTGGAAAGATTTTTTTTTTTCCCCCCCATTTTTGGCTTCTCTTGTTTCATTAACTGGTCTCAGTCCTTGAAGCTGCATGTTTAACTCTTAATAACACTTCTACAAAGGAGCTGAATATATTTCCCAAACAGTAATTGATTTACCCCCCGCAATATTTCAAGGAAGGATGCAGTTGATGAGTGGGAATCATCCAAGGCATTCAAGGAAATATGGAATAATTGCTGTAGAACTGTGTGAGATCCTCTGTCATAAGATGTAGGTGTCTCAAGCCCCGGCCCTGTTTGTTAGCCATGGATTAATGGATGGCTAACATAGTAGGCATTATAATGTATTTGCAGTGTCAGAATCCAGTAGGATGTAGAAGGTTGTGTGTTAGAGTAAATTCTGTAGCTTTTTAGGGGTGTTTTCAACCCTTTGGACTTACAATACTATCCAGGTAGAAATATTCAGTGTGGCTAATATTTATATTTTGTTCAGTCTTTTAATTTTCAACTTCGTATCAGTCTCTTGACAAAGGAATGCTTTGCCCTGATTTCTCCATCTAAGAAACATAAACAGGTACTTAATTCTTGTCCTGGCAGAGGTATGGAAGGTTATCGCTATTAAACATTGTGAAGGTAAAAATCACTCCAAGTGCATTCTTCCATCCCTACCTGATTTGCCCAATGGAGTATCCCATAGATAATAAATTACTCATTTTCTACATTACTTTCAGAAAGTAATTGCTGCTTTAAAACAGCACTTGGTTTAAGTATCACTTAAACAAACTGATGACAATGAATTGGTTGTGGATACTCTGTTGCTGAACAGGCTCAGCTCTCTGTGATTTCAAAGGCTAAACTGATGCCAGAATGAAATTGAAACTTGTCTCTGCTGAACATCTGTGCTTTCAGAGTTACCAGTGATGTGTCCTTTTGACCTGTTTCATTTGAACTTTGCTGGAAATGAATTTTCAAACTACTAAATCTAACTTCAGGGTGTGAATCACTGCTGGGTGATGATGGGTAATTGGAGAGTGAACTCATGAGGGGCATGAGAGTACCGGAGCTTCTACATTCTCAAAGGAAAGAAACCAAAAAATCATAAATGCAAGTTGGGAATGGGCGAGGGTGGAGTATGAAGAAAGCAGATTTTGCAGTTTGTTTGTTTTTTGACAGTTTTTATACCAACCGATCAAGTATTTTTACATATCATGTAGAGAAATACAGGTGGTGATAACACTGAAACAAGCCAAGGTAAACTAAATATTTTTATTTGTAGTTTGCAAACAAACCTGTCTAAGCAGGAATCCTGAGCAGAATAAACTCAAGCTTATTCTGCTGTTGCAGGACCTGTAACATTCAAGAAGCATCAGGACTTCCATATGGCCAGACCTGGGAGAGGGCAATCCTTGCCCACAGCCTGCTTGGCAGCTTGCTGGTTCTTGTGTGTCCACAGTGGCTAAAATACATCCTACCTTGACTGGTGAAGCATGTGATAGGTGATGTGATGTACACAGCCTCATCTTACAAAAATGGGCTCCACAAGCTCTACTACCTTTATTTCTATGTGAAGGAGGCAGGAATTGCCTCTGGGTGCTGATGAAATGTACTTGTAAAGTCACTCTTACTAGAACTATACAACTACGCTAATAAAATCAGTTCAATCTAAATGTTCTGAAGTTTGGGAAACCACATCAGCCAATTTCCATCTGAAATGGCTTGTGTTGATTATCTTCTCCCCGATCTGGTACAACAACCTTCTGCTGGGAATAAATTATCGACGTATTTCTGTGTGGATGTAAGTCCTTAAGTAAAGTGTGTATTGCTCCACGGGGAAAAGGTGGGTGAGAAGTGGGTGAGGTTTATTGTTGCAGTGAACTATACTAATGGGGATTCAAAATGTAGCGGAAAAGGACACTTTGAGATTCATTCAACAGCATTCATAACCTTGGCACCAGTCCCAGTGTATCGGTGTTGAACTGCATAAAACAAATATTGGGTTGCTGAGCTGAGCTCTCTCCAGTGCCTAGCATGTGTTTCTGCTTTGCACGGTAAATATTTGTAGGTCTGGTTTTAGTTAATATTATTGATGCAGATTAGGTGAGGAAAAGAGACCCAAACACAAAAAAACATTCAGAAGGTTGCTTAAACTATTAGTTTATCCCTTCTAATGCTCTGCAGTACTACTACTTCAGTATACATTTATTTCTGTAGGAGTACTGGAGTGTCTGATTTGTTTCCTAACCCTAGCACATTTAATAGCACTTCTGAGAGAAAAGCTTGATATCCTCTACTACTGAGGACACAAAACCAAAAGAAACGAAAAGACTGAAATCCTTAGTGCATCTTGGAATCTTCCTTTATTAATGAGGTTTTGCATGATTAGATGAATAGAAGAACACACAACTATTTTCTGTCTGCTAATTAAAAGAAAAATCCTTTTAGAAAAAGGAAAAGAAAAAAAAAATCCCTTTCAGAACTTTTTTCCTCCTCCCTGAAGAAGTCCATTGCACACTGGTCCCTGCATATTATGCCAGTTCAGGTTTTCCCCGTATGGAAGCCCATCTGTACAGCTTTTCAGCCAGTAACTCTGTGTTCTTTTCTAACTGAAACAGAACGGCTTCAGCAGCACCTCGCTTGCTGTTACCTTCACCCACACACAGGCATGCTGGACTGTGATAGCATCTGGCAGTGTTCTCAGATGTTCCTCCATAACCACTTGTGCCTGTTCTTCCCATGTTTGCTTCTGTGAGAATGGCTTACAACTACATGTAGAGGAGCAATACTCTGTCAAAGAGACATGACAACAACACAAATATGTCACTTACCAGCTGCAATTGTGGATTTGGAGGTAGAGTTTTATTGGGAGCACTCGTGCAACTAGCTGTGGCTCATAACATTCAGCAGTTTGTGATCATGGAGGCCGAGCAGGCGTTACGGGTGATGGCTGGACATCTCTCTGGAGGGATGTACACAAGAGCAGTGTCAAAACATGACCCCTCTATCGCTATACCTCCTCCCTGAGAATCTAAAACAATCCTTTTTCAGCCCTCTGTGTTGTGAAACAGTCAGTTATTGCGTGAGCCAGCCAGTGGGCTGCCAGCCTAACTGAAAAAATAAGAAAATCACAGAACTTCTATTGTTATGGCTTAAGTGAAAAGGCTGTTCCTTTTGTATTGCTTTCTCAGTGGAGAATATGCAGCACAATATATAATAATACCTAGAAACCAAAGCAGTCTAAATGCACTTCTTTCTCTACCAAGAATATTGGGGCAAATATGTGGTAGAGAGAAGTAATATTCCTAAGTGTTCACGTAAGAGCTAATATTGAATGGAAATTGTATTTCCCTTTCCCACCTTTCTAAAGCTGCTAGTGAGCAATACCTGGGAAGCTTCCCTGCTGTTGCATTCGGAATTCTTTGCTTTATATCTATATTTGATAAAATATAATGTTCCGAGGTTTACAACCTAGAAACCAAGTGCCCTGGGAGACAGGCATTTTTCTGGAACACAAGCAATAAATCACAAGAAAGGGTGCCTCTGGAGTAGAAAAAGATAAAGTTCCTGAGGAGAAAGAAATACATGTGGTAGGCATATGTGGCTATATATATGCATTCACAAAAACTTCACCTCGTCAAAATTCGGTCCCTTTAGTGGACAACTTGCTGAAATGAAAGCTAAATTTGAAGTTCAGTTGGATGTTGTACCTTTACAAGATTAGTATTTACAGTTTTATAAGTTGGTTAGTCATTCAGTGTGTTCAACATCAGACAGGGCATGCCAATGGTTTCTAGCCCTACTTGAGCTGTCGTTATTGGCATATTCTTCCACCAGTACATAATCACTTTGGCAGTCAGAGTGGGGCTTGTGGTGGTTCTGGCCTATAGGTATAGCTGTGAGAGCCTGTAGAAAAAGTTAATTGCTAGTCAAAGCCCCATCACAAGTTCCATTGCATATTACCTCAATGATAGGTTTTAAAATATTAATCTTCAATAGTTCCTTTTGGGCTGAAACCTGTAATGCGTGAGTCTTGTGATGTTTGCAATTAAAAGCTAGTAACCTGCAGTTTGAACTACCATGTTCCATGATCCCAGTTGCATCTGCACCTATGCAGGCTGATGTTTTAAAATGTATTTGAAATTTCACTAAAACCCGCTCCAACTGACAAAGGGAGTAGTAATGACTCTCCCTTTCTGGGGCTTTTTAAAATTCTTCTTTAAAACTCACCCCAAAACACCTGAAGTAATTCTAAGATCAGATTTGAAACCTCAGTAAATGCCGTTTCTGAGCAATTGGTGTATGAAGAGGCCTTTCACAGAAAGACATTAGTCAAATGGAAGAGATCTGTGAGGAAGAGTTTTCTTGTTGAGGTATCTTCCCTCGTAAGGAACAATGGTAGTTAAAGAAAACAAGCATTTTGTTTTCTTTTCAAGGAAGGAACACATCCTTTATTTCCCTTGATCCTACAGTTTCACAGCCGCAGCAGAGATCCTTGCACACATCTCAGCTCAGCCTGAACTGAGCCATGCTTGCCTTCAGTAAGCTGGACAAAACAGCAAGAGCTCAGAGATGCGTTTGAGGAGCACATCTCTGGGGCCTGCTGAGCCCTGCCAAGAGCTGCAATTCTGCAGGAGAACATAGGGAGTCTGTGGTAGCTCCGTGTTAATAGCACAGGATCTAGACTGATGGGCTGAGATGCTTTTGGCCATAAGCTTTCTTGTGACTTGTTAATGAGGAGTGGTGCAGCAGGAAGGTGGCTTTCTACCCGTAGAAAATTGCACCTTCTGGTTCAGTGATGAAATACCCAGAGACCCCTGGCTTTCAGCCTATGTTCTTAGCATGTGGACCTCTAGTCCCAGCAGTAGATGATGGATGAGGAGAAGCTCTGTTTCTACCACAGGGCCACTTGGAAATTTTGAGCTGTACTCCACTGCTGGCTTATATCCCTTGCCCTACGTGACCTGCATATGGCTGTCAGCTTTAGACTCGTACCAGTGTTGTTCAAGCAGCTGGTGTGTGCCAGGTCTGCTGATGCCTTCTCATTCTGCCACTTGGAAATTCTCCTAGAAGGAAGCCGATGGATGCAGGCATGGCCCTAGTACCGGGAGCCTGTTGGGCAGGATTCTGGTCTCCGGCAGTCACGGCACACACTGCATGCAGCGGGCAGGAACCTGGGGGATGTGTCTTTTGGTTGGGTGCTGCTGCAAAGAAGCGGCAGTGCGTTGTGTCGTGCTGAGATCTTTAGGACTCTAGCATGTAATGTTTTCTGGTTAAAACATACATTTTCTTAACACAACAGCCTCGTGTTTCCCCTTGGAGCAGAGTCCAGATGACAAGCAATAGATATGCGTGGGGTGGCTGTGCGAGACCCCACTGTGCTGATAAACCACGTGGCTGAAAGCTGCTATGGCATTTCGGTAACTGTAGGCACAGAGGGCAGCTGAGCCGTGATTTCCAGGTTGGCATTTCAGGATCCTGACTAGGTCTCTTTTTTTTTTTTTTGTTTTCATCAGGCACTTAGAAAGAAATCATAGCTATTAAATTATTGAATTTAATTTCACTAGCCGTTTGGTCTTCAACTAGAACAGGTACAACGGCAGCCAGTTTGGCACTAAGCACCTGGCCCCAGAGCACAGTGCGATGATGTTGCTGTGTTGGTGGGGCAGTCCGTTAGAGGTAACCAGCCAGCACAAGAGGTCAGGAACCACTGGGACCAGGGTCTGGCACCACGACGGCTCAGATCGTCTCTCATGATAGTGTATTGTGTGGTGCAGATGTGCTCAAAGCATTGAGGCTGGGGCAGGTGTTCCCCTTTCCAGTGCTTAGTAAATTAGTCTCTCTATATTTTGACCAAGTGCAGGAGCGCTTAAAATGTTATGAGTCTTCTGGGGTTTATTGAAATATTTAACCTCATAAAGCGTGCAGGTATTGCTGTCATCACCACAGATGCAGTTCTCATCACTGTATACTGAAAGCATCTCTCTGGACTAGTATCCAAGTGCTTTGTCCTTACCCCTCTATGCAGAGAGGCAAGGGGATTCATTCTCATCTTAATGTCCTTAGAGTTTTTCCTACCGCATTTTAATGACATCACACATAAAAGGAATGGCCTTTGTGACAATTTTCTGTGTTTGCATATTTCCAAGCTTAGTTTGCATTTGGGGCTAATCTTCCTCTTCAGCCTCCGATCCATTTCGAATGTATTTCACAGCCTTATTTTCCTTGATCAGAAGCACCTAGACGCTGCTTGAAGCATTTATACATTATTCATAAAAACACATACAAAAATTACATCGGATCGATATTCACAGACCATCAAGGTTTCACATAATGTGTAGGCATTTAGCTCTAAGCTATTAAAGTCTGTTCCAGTTTTGAAAGAATTACTATTTTTAAATCCTCATCAATCCATGGAAAATGTTAATATTGATCCTTTTATTTCAGTCTTGCTGCACATCCAATTTGTATCCCACAGAGTGCACTATGTCACTTTTCCTGGAGCAGAAGGGACAGGACCATCTCCATAGAAAACAGCTATAATGTATTGCAAGCATAAAATAACTTCATAACTGGACAGTGATTAAAAACAAAATGTGTATTGAATTAATCTCTTATTTCTGTGTTCTTACACATTGTCAAGGATCCCCCAGTAATGTGCTTATCAAGAACTGACAGAGTGCTGTGCAAACATTGACTTTTTATTGCAGCTTCAATCTGGATTTATGCCCAAACCCCTCCATTATATTGTTACTTTGAGTAGCGAGAGGCATTTATAGTGCATTGAAGCATGAACAAATTCTGGAGGCAACTTTTATATCTCTCTCAGGTCTTCAGCACGCCGAGACCCCACAGTTTAAGTCTTCAAGGCCCAAGGACTTCTACAACAGTTCGATTTCAGAAATTGTTTCTCCTTTTTTTTTTTTTTTGTTTCAATTAGGGATTTTTCACTGTGTGGAGACAGGTTTTAGGCACTCACAGTCATTTTGAGAATCGTCTAGTATTCTAGGTCAGTTCAAAACCAGAATCACACTTTCCTGGAAAACAAAAAATCATTCCACACATGCACACAAATTCCTTCTAAAGCAGAACTGTGGGGTGAGGTGGTGAAATTTCAGGTGGAGTAGAAGGTTCAGACTTTCTTTTTGCAGAAATTGCAGCATTTTTTTTCAGCTGGTTTTACAAGCTCCCCACCGCGTTGGGAGAACAGCGGCGGTACAGGAATGCTTTGAACACCAGCCCTTCTGAGTGCCTGGGGTGTCTGTGGTGAGCGGCTCTGGAGCCCCAGAGCTGGAAGATGGTTTTCAGACTTTCAGGTCTCAAGGAATTTGCCAGAGGAATTAATCTGGCGAGCTAGAAGTAAAACCAGGTCTGTTTATTACCAGACCTGTCTGGTTTTCATAGGAATTTTGTTGGAATTGACATATTTCTGGGAAGTGGGTAATTTTCAACAATCTGGCATATTTTTAAATTTATGGGGTTTTTTGGAAAAAATTCTGTTAGACAATATACCTAGCTATTGCTATGAGCTGATCTGGCTGCTGTTCTTCCAAACGGGCAGGGAAGGTCCCAGTGCTTCTGTGTAGGGGACGCTGCTGTTTCCCTCTGCAGACAAAAACTAAGCACTACCACAGACTAAAGCTTCATCCTCCTCTGACAACAATCTGCTGGGACAGCTGGGTCTCCTCTATAGCTCACACTTGTGCATTTAGAAAACTGTTTTCCCCCACATCTGTTACAGGGAAGGCAAACAAGGTGCTAGATGTTTATCTCACCACTTCGAGCAACAGCAGCAGTAGAGTGTTGGGTTCTTTTTTGAGCAGAAGGGGTGGATAACATCTTATTCTTCTTCTCTCTGTTTGTATAAATAGTTCCAGAGATGCTGATGGCTCTATGCCCTGTAGCAATGACTGGTTTTGATTTTAAATTTGCTCTACAAAACAGGGGTGAGTGCTGGCCTCTTTTAATACAATTATCATTTGTAACAACAGAATTCTGGGCAGAAAGAAAATTAGTTCAGTATCTCCTCAATTTGGGCCTAGGCTGGAGAGATAGGATAGTTCCTTTCTTTTCTTGGTAATTCTATAATCAACTCAGTTGATGACTCACAGACGTTGTGCTTTTTTCCCCCTCAATACAGCTTTAATAATATCTCAACGAATTTGAAATTTTTCACACCAAAAACTTCTGGGCTAAAAGGTCTTATGGTAAGACCTGTATCATTTTTGTGCATGTGCACACACACTCAGAGTAATCCTAACTCATAAATAGTAAATAAAACGTCCATAATGGCATGCAGGAGATTCATGGTGGCATTGTAGCAGACTGTTGAAATGCTCTCTTTTTTGAAAAAAGCCTCCTCAACATAAATACTTTATTGCAGAGTACACTGGTCATGAGCTGAAGTTATCTACTGGATTTCCATTAAAAGGCATAATGGTTTTCAGCCCTGGAAATTCAGGTGGGCTGTGTTCGGTTTACAAGCAAAAAGACAAGTGTGTTCTTCACTACCAGCAGTGCAGCCGAGGTTGGTGCCTGAAATTCAGGATGTGAATATTTGGTCACATCCCCACAGGCATAAGGATGCTGCACTTAGAATTAAAATAGGGAACATTTCATGTACAGCTAGAAGAAACCATTGCTTTCTGCTGCCATTAAGGAAACATTAACTGGTTTGTTTTGGTTTGGGGTCTTTTTTCTGATTAGCACTGGATTTTGACACTGACATAGTCATTAAATGGCCAAGTGCCATGTCACTTGGGTCACAACAACCCCATGCAAAGCTACTGGCTTGGAAAGGAGTGGGTTGAGACCTGTCTGGGGGTGTTGATCGACAGCTGGCTGAACATGAGCCTGCAGTGTGCCCAGGTGGCCAAGAAAGCCAACGGCATCTTGATTTGTATCAGGAAGAATGTGGCCAGCAGGACCAGGGAAGTGATCCTTCCCCTGTGCTCAGCGCTGGTGAGGCTGCACCTCGAGTACTGTGTTCAGTTTTGGAACCCTTGCTACAAGAAGGACATTGAGGTGCTCGAGAGTATCCAGAGAAGGGCTACAAGGCTGGTGAAGACAAGTCTTATGAGGAGTGGCTGAAGGAGCTGGGATTGTTTAGTCCGGAGAAGAGGAGACTGAGGGGAGACCTCATCGCTCTCTACAACTACCTAAAAGGTGGTTGTAGTGAGGTGGGGGTCAGTCTCTTCTCCCTGGTAGGACAGGGAAACAGCCTGAAGCTGCATCAGGGAAGTTTAGGTTGGATATCAGGAAAAATTTCTTTACTGAAAAGGTTGTCAGACATGGGAACAGGCTTCTCAGGGAGGTGGTTGAGTCACCATCCCTGAAGGTGTTTAAAAGGAGTGTAGATGTTGTACTTGGAGACATGGTCTAGTGTTGGACCTAGTAGGGCTGGATAGATGGTTGGACTCAATCTTGAAGGTCTTTTCCAGCTGAAACCATTCTATGATTTCCAATTCTGCCAGTGGTAGAGATTGGTTTTCATAAGAGGTCGGCTTTTATTTTAGAAGTCTTTTCGTGATAGGACTAAGGAAGGAATAGATACAGACTACTTTAGGCTAAATTAGATGTAGTTATAAAAGCAATCTTTTTTCTCATGGAATAATACAGGCTTTTTTCAGAAATAGCTTTTCCCTTGATAAATACTCCTTTCAATTCTTTTTTTGTTTTATGGGAAACTACAGTAAAATATTCTTTTTTGTAAGTCCTACATCTCCTGTTTTGAATTCTGTTTTCCCTTTTCTCCCTCGTTTGGCTGTGGAATTAAAAAAGAAAAAAGTATGTCATCTGGGATTTTCATGAGTATGTTGTCTCCTAGTCAAACTTTTCAAAACTTTGTCAAGAAGAATAATTATGGAAAAAAGAGGAAAAGAGTTTTGAAACGTTGCCACTCTGTGTTTGAAGTATGGAGACATGTTGAAAAGACAAAGGGAGGAGGGGAAATACAAATGTTATTAATTGTGTTGTACCTAGTAACAAAGCAGAGGGGGGAAAAACGAATTTGAACGTTTGATATTTAAAAACTTGTGTTTCCAATGTTTTGTATTTTTTTCAAATTCTTGTTTGAAAACCAATATATAGCTTTAGAATTTGAAATTATTTAATAAATAGTTTTGTAATAACTTGACCTGTAGAAAAACTGGAACCAGTTTAAGATCATTAGGTATGAGCTTAACTTGGTCACCTTCCCTGTGCTGTCAGGTCCAATTCTTCAAGGACCAGAAAGTACACAGCAGTGACTGCTCAGTAATATAGCTCCATCTATATCAATTAAGCTATAGAAATCGACCCCAGCTGTTGATCTTGACCTATGTGTAGTTCCTGTCAACTAACAGCTATGAACAGATTTTATTCTTGTTACCACTGAAGAGCCTCACAGTCTTGTTAAAATTAATTTTAACAAGAAAAGAAATTGCTTCCACAACTGAAAACTTAGCCAAATTTTGGCTTCCAAACCATTAAGTGAATTACATTTGGCTTCATAGCAGGGCAGAACAAAGAGATAAATTATTCAAATATATTTCTGTCAGTCTTCAAAATTTTTGAAGACATGGTCTTTTGTTGGGGTTTTTTTGTACAAGAGAAGACCACAAGGAACTGTGTAACTTGTCCATGTCTCTCTTCAAGTGACCCATTGATACACTGTACTGTCAGTTGGTACAGCTTTTCAAGTGGTGTAGAATCATAGAATCACAGGGGTTGGAAGGGACCTCAAGAGATCATCGGGTCCAACCCCCCTGCCAAAGCAGCTCCCCAGCTCATATTGCACAGGTCGGCGTCCAGACGGGGCTGGAATCTCTCCAGAGATGGAGACTCCTGGGCAGCCTGTCCCAGGGCTTTGGGTAAAAGGTCTTCCCCATGTTGGTGTGGAACTTCCTATGCTTTAACTTGCAGCCATTGCCCCTTGTCCTGTCCCCACAGACACTGAAAAGGGGCTGGCCATTTCCCCCTGCATCCCATCCTTCAGATATTTATAGACATTAATAAGGTCCCTCCTTAGTCTTCTTTTAGCTGCATACTTGTGAGGAGAAAAGCTTTTTCGACATCTTACGTTGGTTTGCAAAACACAGATTATTTTCACTCAAGAGCTTGGGACTTCGGTGCTTTGATGATCACAGAGATATACTTTCTCATTGAACCTCAGAAGTTACTGAAATTGTTGACAAGTTCGCGGCGTATTTTTAAGAAATATGGATGGAGTGGTGAAGGTGGCTGTGAAGCCCATGCCACGTGGCAGTCCTTCACAGCATTTTGACACCAGTGCACCTTACCTTTTCCAGGGCTGTCTTCCCATGCTGAGCTAGCCCCACTGCAGGGCAAACTCCGTAGTCTGTCTATTTTAACTCCACCCCATCCCACTCTGAAGTCCCTGAGTACAATATTTCTTGGCTGTCATTCACTAACCAGAAGCCAAGTCATCTGTGTTTGTGTAACTTGGTAAAAGAGAACCTTTAAAATCTATTCAGTCTAAATGAGCTTCTGCTTTTAGGTTAGACAGACAGTAACTTCTTTTTGTTGTAAAGCCTTATACGCTGGATCGGTAATTCCAGGCCGTCTGAACAATAACATCTGAACATTATGGTATCATTTATGTATTCCCAGTGAACTAAAATGATTGTCTAATATATATTTTTCAGTCAGTCTTTGGTGAGGTCAGGGTTCTCCCCCCCGCCGCCCGCCCCCCCGGATAATTCTTCCTTGAAAATTTGAGGCAACAAAACCAAACTGCATATGTAAAGAATCAGCCTCACATGTCAGCTTGTCTCAGCAGACACTTAAATCTCTGTTCACTATCCACTGTCGTAGATAAACAAATCTAAGAATTCATTTGTCAATGCTGATGACTCTGAAAAATGTGCCTACCACCCTGAACCCTTCGTAATGGTTTGCGTGAACTTTTTATAAGTAACAGGCATGTATATGATTCCTTCAGTAATCACTTGCTAGCACTCCTACACAAGCTATTAATGTTCAATACAACTTGGGTTTACATCTTGCGTGAAATAGATGGTCATCTTTCCCAGTCAGAAATGTATAGGTCATTCCTACTCTGTACAGGAATGGAGCTTTAAAGCCTAAAGAATTCCACTCTTTTTTTATCAGTGATGCCATTGATGTCGGTCTGGTATGTGATAAGGTTATGAAATAGAATATTGAGACCCAAAAGGTGGTCACAAGGTAGCTGTATTCCACATTACTGAAAAGTATTTTCCATGAATTACATTGTACCTAGCCTTAAAATCTGCCTGTGACTGAAGAACAAGCAGCAGAGCTTCTGGACTTTGAGGCTGCAAGCCAACCTAAGAACTCCAAGTTCTGCCTTGTAGGAAAACCGAGATTCACAAACTATTGGGATTTCAAGCCCATCCCAGGTTTTGCTGCTGAAGAATGGGCACCCAAAACATGTCACTAGACAACAGGAAAAACTGATTCTGTAATATCCACTGTGAATACCTAAGGGGGAGAATATCAACAAGTAAGCATCTCGGATATTGCAGTCTTGTCTAGAAATGTAAAGCAGGTTTTTCACTCCATCAAAATTTTGCTCAGATGTTTTTAGTCTGGACTGGAGGGATGCCAGGAATTTTGTCGTTCCTGGTGGAAATTAGCCAGAAATTCCAAGAAAACTTTGTTTTGGAAACATCAGACCATGCATGCTCTTTCCTAAAGGAAAGTCCTTATACATTCTGGCTACCCAGCAATGTTTTGCAGTTGCTCTATTGAACTGTCAGGCTTGTCTGATTTATCTCTCGCAATGCCATTTTCAATGGGCAGTAGCAGGAGGTCCTAAAATCTTTCACCTCAAGTACTGGGTGACTTAATTTGAGGACAACTTGCAGCACGTCCAGTGTCAAGCAAACATTCTCACTCACCAGAGCTCCAGAGCTCCAGGCTGGTTCTGGATTTTCTAGGCTCTGTAACAGGTGGGCCCAAGTGTAATAACATGTAATAATATGTAATAACATGTAATGTTATAACATGTAATAACATGTACATGTAATAACATGTACAAAAAAGAAGGAAATCAGGGAAGAAGGAGTGGGCTGCCCAAGGGCCAGAGACCTGCTAGGCCATGTTAGTCCTGGAAAGTTGTTTGGTTTGTTGTTGTTGGGGTGTTTAGTTACCTTTCAAAGGTTGTTTTTTGGGGTTTCTTTACCTCCTGGAAAAAATCCTGCTATCCCATGTTAGTCAGTGAATTAAATTTAGGTGATGCGTGCTCCTCCTGTTATAGGCCGCAAGCCAGTTTTCCTTAGATATTCTGCACTTGCCGACTGGGGTGTTACCAGATGCTTGCCCTCCCTCAAGAAGAGGGAGAAGAGTTAATCCCTGACTTAAAAGTAGCAGTTGACCAGGTACTAGTGACTGCCTTTCATTAAAAAAATCAGCCTATGTATATATATATATGGAACTTTAAAAGAACTTCCCAAAATTTAATGCCATGTTGCCACAAGTGGCGGGGGCCATAAATTCAAAAGAGGAAATGTCCATGGGAGCTGGCAACTGATGAGACAGCCTGCTGACTTTCCAGAAAGACATGATTTCATGGACACAGAGATATTATGCCAGGCAGAAAACAGCCTGCTTGTAAGAAAGTGTTGGAACTGTGCTGCAAAATAGAGTACAAATTAAGGTGTTTTTTTCTGGTGAATTTTACTAATTGGTGGCAATGAACATAACTTAAAAGTTCAAAACATGTGTCTGGCCAACCAGAAACCAAAAGACTGATTAAGACCAAGGCATTCAGAAGGGGTTTAAAGTACAGAGAACAAAACCAATTACTGCATTTCTGGATGCAGACAGTAAAATCATGGACCACCGATGCAAAACAGGGAGGAACAGCCAGTGGATATTTCTGTTCTGCTTCTGGAACCAAGCTGCAGCTATCAAAAATCTATAGACCAGAGTAGAATTACATTATAAAATATGTAAGAAAAATTACCTCCTGCAGTAGCAGGGGGAATGAAACAGCATCTGTTTCCTGCGCTGCACCACCCCCCACCCAGACCCATAGACAGATACCTAGCTATCAAAAACACCAAGAGAACATCCAGAACCATATTACAAGCTACTAGTGTTTGATTTTTTTACAAATGTCACAAGATACTGTACTATTATATGGTTTATCATTTGGTGTCTGATTCTATCTACTTATTTCTTTTTTACAAGTTGCTCTAAGGAAATTTTGAGCGCTACAAAATGCACTTATTCTGTGGATGCAGCTACCCTACTTGCTGAGGGAGGGATATTACTGCACATGTTTAGGGGCTGACGAGATGGGCAGGTCAGTTTCATGATCTATTTATCATCTTTCTGATACTTTATCATCTTTCATTACTTTTTGTATTAAGTTGTTATTTGGCTCCAGGAGTATTTTGAGGGAGGGTGAGCTTCCACTCCTTTCTTTGCTTTGAAGCCAGAGCATTTCCTGCATTGCTTCAAAGCTGAGACACTGAGTTCCGTTGGCCAGTGGACTGTAACTAGTGAGCAGATGTTGAATCGCAAACCTTGCTTACAAAGGTTATGGAAGTGCTAAACTGGCAGAACTTGGGATGAAGTCACTGCATTTAACTGATGCTTTGCCATAACAGCCGTGATGAAACATATCCCAGTGCATTATTTAGCTGCTGAAACATACTTTTCTTGTATGCTTTTCTTGGATTCAGCCCATTCAAATACCCTTCCCAGGTTCCAAAGACCCTTTCAGGGTTAGCATTTTACACAAATGATATTAATTTATTCCATGAGCCGCGAGGCTGGAAGTGAAGCCTCCTGTAGGAAAAATAAATCTGATATAAGATCACAGGTTTTATTTATTGCATTTCAGCCAGGAGAAAAGTTTAAAATGTGGTTATTTCATTACTGTTTAAAATAAATAGGAATATCAATGCCATGGGAATCTCCTCTCCATTATCTAGCAGTTTCAGCTAGAAACATTTCTGCTGTGTTGTGCTTAGGTCCTGACCTTGTATTTTATAATACAAGGATGTTCTTGACATTGAACTCTCTATTCAGCATGAACTACTGTCAAACCTTATTTCCACTGTGAGAGGTTTCTTTTCATGCTCGCCTGCCATGTCCTTTGGAGCCAGTGACGTGCACTGTAACCTCTTGTGGCTCACGCTTTATCACAGAAGCAAAGCTGAAATAGCTCCTCATATAATGTTGTCCAATAACTTGGCTGTATTTCTCTGAGGTAAAGAGGTGGCAAGTTTTAGGTAAATTTAGGTTTTATAATGAGAAGCCTAAGCTGGTAAAGCCATTTTCATTCAAATAGGAAAATGTTAGGAAGGGTTCTTTATATGATTAAGAATAAAAAGGCAATTGGATGGTTGCAGTAGGTAGGCAGGGGACCTCAAAGTGACAGGCATGGAAGAGAAGCAACCAAAAGAGAAGATGCTCCCTTGCTTGTAAATGCTCCCTGGGGCTAAGGACCTAGTGCAGGCTGCTGTGTGCCGTCCCCAGCTTCGTCCGTCTCCTTATGGTGCGAGTGTGACCCACAGCTGCCAGCCAGCCTTTCGCCTGTAGCGGTGCTTTGCGGGAGGCTGGAAAGCTTCCACTTGCGTGGACAGGATTTGCGGTCAGCTATGATTTCTGAATGCTCCCAAGGTGCTCTGCAGCTGCGCTCATGTGTAGTTTGGTTTTTTTGGCCTGTTTCAGTCACATAGGTGTTTTACAGGATGCTGCGGAGTGCTGCTGCTTCAGCATGGATGAGAAGTAGAGAGTTGTAGGGCAGGAGAAGGAAAAGAGCATCTGAGGGTAGAGAATTAAAGGGCGTATCTTGGCAAACACTTTCACAGGAGCTTTGTTGCTGGAGAAATAATACTGTGGAATGATGCTGTGAAAATGGAAATAAACATAGCTGCCAGGCTTCTGTGACGGGAGTTCACCTGTGAGCAGCAGCCTGCCAGCACAGATGTGAGTATCATCTGTGTGCGGGGCTGGATTATGGGAAAGCCGAAGGCAGTGATGTCTTTCCCAACTGCAGAAGATTTGTGCTCTTCTGCAAAAAGCTATCGTGGAGCGCCAGCTCACTGCAGACGGAAATCTTACCGAGTGCTGAGGCTTGACAGGGTCTGTAATTTGTGTCCATAAACGTCAGTTGTGCTCAAACAAGGGGATCTCGTTTTACTTTAAGAGAAAAAAGAAAATGCCAAAAGGAGGTTGGTGCAAGAAAAAGGCTGGTCAGTTATTTAAAAAAGAAGTTATTTTATTATCTTAGCTACCACTGGAGAGAGCGGTAAGTGTTATGGTGTAGCTGGTTTAATGTTTCTCTTTAAGAACTTTCCAGCAGAGCCCCTTCCTGCCCAGCACACTCAGCTGAGGCTCCCCTGGGCTTTCTGATTCATAGCTACAACCGCTTCTCTGACGTGCCTCATGTCCCTGGTATCAGCAGGTACAGTTCCCTCTGTGGCCCAGGAGACATCAACTGAATTTACTCCTGAACAGTAATGGGACCAAGAAGTTCCCCAGGTAGTGTGGCTGAGAGCAAGTTACAACTTGAATCTTTCTCCGCCTTGTAACTAGAAATCGCATTTGTGGCTGGCTGTGAGTGTTAGTGGCAGGGGACAGGGGTATAATTGCAAAGGAGAACATGATGAATGACCTTGTCCGCTATCTTCAGTGTGATTTAGCTTTGATGGGTTCACATGTGCTATTACTTTTTCTCCAACAATTTAATCTTATATATTTGCCCTTGAATTTCACACTAATGCCCACACTGGGCTTTTCTTTCCCAGATGGGGAAAATCTTTGTTAGAGAACAAAATACAAACGAAAAAAAAAACATCTCTTAAAAAAAACCAAACAAACTTGGCTTTGATCCAGTAAAGAAAAAAAAAGGCTCCTGTCACTATTACCAAACCTAAAGGGACCATGCATTTTTCACTGGTGCCCAGATGAAAACTTCTTCTTTCTGCCCAAGCTGTTATTTTAAAACTGTCTAAAATTTAAATTTAAATGAGATGTGCCTGAAAAAAAACCTTGTGGAGCTGATGTTTTATTTATTCTTTATCTCCTACTGAATAGAGATTCTCCCTATAAATTATACTTATGGGAAATAGATTGCTGTTGTCTCTGAGCTCTTTTGCATTTAGGACATATTCTTTATCTCCTACTGAAGATTCTCCCTATAAATTATACTTATGGGAAATAGATTGCTGTTGTCTCCAGGCTCTTTTGCATTTAGGACATAGAATAAAATCATTTGTAGCTCTCTTGCAAAGCACCTGTTGCCACAGGGCTGCGGTTTATTTTCTACCAGGCCTACCAATCAGTACTTTCGGTATTTAAAAATGTTATTTCTAACTTTAAAAGGCAGTGCTAAAAATTTAATTAAATCATTAGCCTTTCCGTTTAGTATTAGGAATTCAACATTTCGCGTCTGAAAAAAAGGCCTCAATATAAATTGTGTCAGAAAGAACCAGAAATAGAAATTCTCTGGAAACAAAAGGCAGAGAGTTGGGGTTTTCCTTCTTGCAGAGCCAACTGCCAAAAGAAAAGAGTAAAGCAGGATAATGAAGCTCATTAAATTTACAAACCAAACCAAATCAAACCACACTTAGATTCGCTTGAGTAGTCTCAATAGTAATTATTTGCCTTTTACCCACCGAATGTATCTGTCAGTTCTTTTTCTCCATTCTCTGTCCACAGCATCTCAGGTTTTGCCCCTGCCTCTGTAAACTACTCACACTGCTGCTTTCAGAAAACATGCTTTTAGGAAATCTTTGCTTCCCTGGGCAGTTTCTCCCAGTTGTGCTGCCCTGCGAGTTCTTCTGCTGATCTCAAGGACTCTGCACACGTGTTCAAGTTTTCTACCTCAGTCTTGGAACTTCCTTTCAGGTTGTTACCATGATAGGCTCGACTAGGACAGACAGACATCCTATTTTGTTGCCAGGATACCATCAATTGAATGTCTCATCTAGAAGGTGGTGCTATGTTTTTTTTCCTTTTCCTTATCTATTTTTCTCTTAAAATTTGTGGGGCTCTGCACGAGAGCCCCACATTGATTGGATATGCATTCAATGCCTGTCATGGCAAGGATGGAGAGTAATGCTCGATTAGATGCACATTGCAAAACTGTGAGTGGGGAATTTAGCCTTTCCAGGTTCCAGCATAGACACAGAGTCTGTCTGCTGTCACCAGAGAGCATCTAGGTAGAAGAAAGACGGGTTTTAATGCTGGTTGCAGAGAGATTGTGTCTGTAGCGCCCAGATGTTTTAGATGTTTAGCTCTGGTTCAATATAGTATCCTATACAGAAGTAATTCCTGTAAGAGGCAACAGGCTTGAATTAAGTGAGAGCATATTCCTGGAAGTAAACTCATGCTTTTAAGGTATTTTCTGAGTAAAACCATTCCCATGAATGAGGGCCTTAGAATGCAGTAAATAACCATGCTGTTCCCTGTTGGTGTCTCCCCGTGGAGGGGTGACCAGAACAGAAGGGTCTTTCTCCACATTCAAGGAACACTCAGTTATTCTTGACTCTTTGCCATGGAGATGGATGCAGGTTGGAATCATGGTGATGTGCTGGTTTATGAGCTGGCACATTCTCCCAGTTTCAAGAGACAGGTATTTTTTTTTCCTTAAATTATTATTGTAGATAACAATATTATATATAAATATATCAATATAGAAATATATTAGTTATAGATATATAATAATAATAATATACTATTTTTCAACACGCTTTGAACTTGGACTGAATGTTGATCATACAGCTCTGCTGGAAAACAATCCAGTCATCATAGGTAATTACTACAGGCAATGACACATTTCCAGGGACATTTCCATGTTGCATGGATATTTTCCACAGGGCATCTTAACATAAATGTAAGTGCTCAGTCTGTTAAGTGCCAAAGATATTTTACAGAATACACATTGTGTGTGGTGTTTCTTGAGTAGAGAAATTAAACCTCTCTTGTTCTTGCTGAATTGCCCATTACTCTTGCTATATTTAAATAAGAGTTTGTGAGGAAATGCCTCATTTGAAAATGTCACCTAATGAATTAATAAAGCTTAAGTCAGCATTGCTAAATGCTGCCTTTCATCAAAAAAAAAACCCTTTTCTATCTAATGTAATTTTCCAGAGGAAACTGGATACAAACACACAACATCAATGTTCTGCATGAGGTTTTTGGTTTCTTTTTCTCATTAAGTTCTTTGATGGCTATCAGTGTTTTCTTTTGGTAATTACTAAAGCCAAAGCTTCAAATAAATCTTTTCAAATAAATAAGTATCTATTGTTATGTTCAAGTGCTTGTGTGGTCAAACCCTTCTTCTGAGTAAACTTTGCTTAAATTTCTGTCACTTACTAATGTGGAATTTTGTTGTGTTTGAGTATCTGAATTCTGATATTTCCTCCATTCTGTCAGGTTTCAGTAAGTACCAAAATTACAGTACCAAGCACTTACAATTGTAACTTATAAATCAGCCCAATGTGTGCAGAGACCCAGTAAATCTACAGTAGCTCAGGCTTCTCATCAGCATTTCTGATGGAAGATATTGAGACAGAACAACAAAATTAGCATCAGAGCTCAGCGGGGGAGGGCTTTGAAGGAAAATCGTAGGCAACTCTGGGGTCTTATTTTTCAGCATAGATCCTCTTCAAACATAAGATGAACCTCTTTTTCCAAACAAGTATCTTCTAGAAATACAGGGCACAACAATTCCTCTTGTGGATATGAATGCATTTTCACTAGCTATGCTTTGGTAGGGTTGAACCATATTCTGCAAGTGAAAGAAACTGCTCCAATAAAAGCACAACATTTGCTGCTCAAAAATGAACCTGAATGCAAGTTTTTAAAAGGCACCTGCTGAATTAAGGCCCAGTGCTCTCCCTGTCCCTGGACAACCTGGGACTACTGGCAACAACCGGCAGCATAAACACTACCTAACCTTAGTTTGCACTGTATCAGTTTGCTGCAGTTGAAAGGTAGCTGGTTTTCTAGTTGGTGTGACCACGTTTGCTAGCAGGGAGGTACAGGTCTGCCAGTAGTTTTCCAGATGTGCCTATTAGATGCTTCCTAACAATGTTGGTTGTGAGCACTAAAATTTGCAAACAGTTGCCATTCAAGAAATGGGTTATTCTCTTTTGTTCTAGTATTATTCAATGATTTTTTAAAAAATACGAATGACTGGATAATATTTTTCTAGGTATTTTTGGTAGTTCTTAACTTTTGGGCTTTTATATGGATTTTATTTTATTTTTTTCTTTTAACTTGTGGATGTAAAATAATATTGATCTGATAATTAGTGCTTTCACATGAGGGTCCTGATACTGCAGATCGTTTCAGAAACTATCCAACTCACAAGCTTGCGGTTTGCGGGGCAGATTGCCGGGTTATTTGATGCTGTGTCAGAATACGTGGGTTTAGCACCAATGTAACATCATCATATAGAATCATAGGGGTTGGAAGGGACCTCAAGAGCTCATCGGGTCCAACCCCCCTGCCAAAGCAGCTCCCCAGCTCATATTGCACAGGTCGGCGTCCAGACAGGGCTGGAATCTCTCCAGAGATGGAGACTCCACACCCCCTGGGCAGCCTGTCCCAGGGCTCTGGCACCCTCACGATGAAAAAGTTCTTCCCCATGTTGGTGTGGAACTTGCTATGCTCTAACTTGCAGCCATTTCCCCTTGTCCTGGCTCCACAGAGCACTGAAAAGGGGCTGGCCATTTCCCCCTGCATCCCATCCTTCAGATATTGATAGACATTAATAAGGTCCCCCCTTAGTCTTCTTTTCTCCAGGCTGAACAGCCCCAGCTCACCCAGCCTTTCCTCATAGGGGAGATGCTCCAGGCCCTTCATCACCTTTGTAGCTCTTCTCTGGACTCTCTCCAGGAGATCCCTGTCTTTATTATCCCAGGGAGCCCAGAACTGAACACAATACTCCAGGTGAAACAGTACTTTTCCTTAAACTGGCATTTCACTTTGTTTTACAGAACTTATAGAAGATAATAAACATAAAATATCTTTACAGCCCAGTATAAAACCTTGTGTATTGTTTATTTTGATGTATAAATTTATTTTCTTGCTTGTTCTCAAGGACTTTTAAAACAACGGAGATATAAACCTCTATAGTCAAACATTAATTAGATTTAAAAAAACAACCAATTTTTAACTGTCAATCAAACCCGTGAATTGGCCACTGAATTTTGCATTTGTGATTAGAGTCTTAGGAATGACATTTTTCAGGAGTTATGCAAAATAGTCATCAGAGCAGATGCAGAAAATGAGTTTCCTCAGTGTCCTAGAGATGCTCTCAGGAGGAGCCAGCCAATGAGGAACAAATGAACAAAGAAAGCCTGTCACTGTTTGTTTTTTACATGAAAAAATCCCAGTGCAAGTTTGCTCACTGATTCCCTTTTCTGAATTGCCAGAAGTCAGAGGCATTTTCTACCGTGCCCTCTTTCTGGTCGCTCTTTATCTCTGCTGTCCATCCAAGATGTGCATGTACATGCAAAAAAAGATGTAGTAATGAAGCTCTGTTACCTCTTAGGTAACGTCATGGTGCTTAGGGCACACTCTGAAGGTAGGGAAAGCTGTTCAAACTCTAAACAAGTTTCTATAGCTCAGAGAATGGTACAAAATAAGATTTTTATTTTTTTTTAATGTTCCCAGTGAGTAGCGGAACATTTGGAGAATCTGTATTTCAGAGGCAATCAGCAGTGGTATCTATCAGCTGTGAACTCAGGAAATTGGACACTAGAAAGCCACCTGAAGCTGGAAAATGAGAACGTAGTATGACTGACCAGCAAAGGTGGGAAAACCTCACTTTCATTTACACAGTGGGGAGAGGTGGGGCACCGTCTTGATGTGGTTTATGGGCATCTGGTTTTCATCTTCAAATTTCTTGTGCTTGTGCTGGATTGCTTTTGTTAGGACCTCACGCCACTTTTTTCTGCTCTTCTAGGGGAAAAAAAAATAAAAGGGGCTTCTCTGTTTGTTTGTTTGTTTGCTTGAGGCTGACCAGGGATGTTTTCAGTCCAAACACTGAACAAAAGTCCTCCCAATACCTGCCCCACACCCCCAGCCCTCTTTATGTAACTTTTACCCCAGAGCAGAACTACAGCCAGTTTGTCTGGGATGTGTTCCCAAAGACAGTCTGATGTTTTCTGGGTATCTTAACATCAAACAAAGTCAGTGACAAATGAAAGGCACTTCCCCTCCCTCTCACCCCCCCCCC
>VZTU01029177.1:45625-76269 GCA_013400835.1 Zapornia atra
CCCCCCCCCATTTTAATTCCAAATGAAGATAGAAGGGAAAATGAAACCTGTGTGTGCTGAAGAGCAAAACCTGATAAAGGGTGTAAGCAATCTTCCAAGCTCACATGGAGCAGCAACAAGGCATTATTATAAAATGACATATCAAAAACCATAGTTCCCTTTAAACTTCTCACCGACTTGAATTTCAGCCTCGGTGAGGTTCAAGATCTTGCTAAAGAAACGTCTTTTCCTTGTTGTTTGTGACAGGAGAAAACAGCGCTATTAATGACAAGGAATTATAAGGGAAATATCTTGGTACTTTTAATGTAAGAAAGGAAGCCAGTCACGGTCATATATATCTTTTGTCTGGCTTGGAATGATCTCTATCATGTTGGAAGTTTTTATTCGGAAGTCTGTGTTGTCTCTCATGATTAGGGCCAGAAATCCTACTACAGCTGACAGGAAAGTGACCTATAAATAATGATCTATGATGGACTTGTCATCTAGTCACTAAGTGAAATATTCTAGTACCTGTTTCCCTTGTCTTGTTTCTTAGTTTCCATCTTGTTTAAGGTTATTCCTTTTGACATAACCCGCTAGCTATCTGGTAGGAATGAGTTTCCTTTGTCTTGCACGTGTAGTCCGTTTCCACCAGAAAAGTACCTCTGAAAATATTATTGAAATTGGATTTGTGAGCAGGAATTCTACTTGAATATTCCTGGTTACAGTTAGTATTGGATTTCTGAGTCAAAATTAATTTAATTTTATTTTTTTAATAAAGACATGCACACGGGTATATGCAAAAGCAGGACTAGAAGGAGTTGCTTACAATGCAGTGTGAATTCTGTACTTTTGAGCAATTGAAAAAGAATTTAGTAAGAATATAAATTTACAACATGTCAAATCCATTATCATCATGACCTACCTAGATTCCTTCCAACCTAAACCACTCTATGTAGCAGATGCTCTCTGAGATCGCATCCCATTTCTTTTTCTGCGTGGTGACTTGTGAGGTCATGTCTTTAATGACATGAATCCAACGCTTCCCTTGATACCTGTCATTGATAGGACCGAAAAGGATCTCTGCCAGGTCTGTCCACAAAAAGGGGACATTCTTGTTATCGGCACCACCATGCTCCATGTGATTTTTATCACTAATGCATGAAACCCAGGATTTCACCCAAAAGCTCGCAGTTCAGATCTCCCTTGTTTACTCTGAGTTGTGAGGCAAAAAGAAACACCCATGACAAATGTGCTTGGTTAACATGCCTTCAGCAAGCCTGCCAAAAGTGAACTCCTCTTGCAGTGCATCTCGGTAAGCATTATACATGTCTTGACACTGCTTAAAGAGCTGCAGCAGGACACCGTGTGAAAGAACCACCATAAAAACTGGGGACTGAGACCTCTCTGTTTCTGTAAAACTTACAGAAATGTAATGTTGGCAAATAAATTAGGGTAGGCTTAATGATAAGTAATAACTCGGTTATTTTGACCTTTGTTTTAGTTTATAAACTTACATCATCTGCAAGAAAAGTTGGTATGACTACAAGACCCCCATTGTTGACAGTCTCATCTTCCCTCTTTTTAGAAGCAATGGTGATTTACTGCAGGAAAAGGAATTATAAATTTGTCTAAGTGCCTTAGTAAACCACATACTTCCTCTTGAGACTATGCTTGTTGATGGAATAGATCACAATTTTTTTTTGTTTCTAGTTGAATCTCAAGAACTTTTTTGTCATGTAAAATTCAGCTCACTGTGTTTGAGTAACTCAGTGCAAACACTGTTCACTCATTGTCTGAATTCCATTTCTTTAGCCTACATCATTTTCTGTTGAACTAGAGCAGGAAATATGCTGTGATCTGTGCCATGGCCATCGCTTGTAACGTCTGTAAAAGACTAATAATATCCACAAACTAGGCTTGTGGTTTCATTTGCTATAGCAAGGTTGTACATCTGCTCATAAAAACGTCATTCCTTGGCCAAGTGATGTTTTTCAACTGCAGTACTGGGCAGTACTCATTTGTCTGGTCACACACCAGCCACAAAAAAGAGGAATCACAGTCCATAGCCAGAGATGGAGATACCTCACTCTTCTTTCCCTTTCATTCAACAAGCTTCAACATATGGGGAGATGCAGTAGCAGGCTGTGAAAGGCACTTTTGTAATGGTGCCAACAGTAAAATCTCTACAAATATCAACAGCAAATAGACTTTCTGGTTCTTTCCTTCTCTAATTGGCAGTACCAAACTGTCCTGGAGAGTGGCAGTGCAGTAGCTGGAAGTGGAGAGAAACACAGAACAGCTGTTGGGAACAGAATAGTGGTACGTGTGTACAATGAGGGAACCAACAGTTTCATACTTGTAGTCCAAGCATTTGCTTTAATGGTCACAGCTGTGTCTGATGGCGTTAGCTACATCTCAGCCAAACTCTTCATGCTGGGGGTTTTACCCTTTGTGTCCTGTTTGCATACTTATCTTTGTTAGAAAGTGCGTGGATTCCATTCTACTGCCTCGATAGCCCGAATGGCATGTATAACATTCAAAGTAACGTTAATATGGAAGGAAGTTGTGATCCCTTCATGATGGCAGAAGAATGAAAGCACATGAATATTCCCGGCGCACCAAACGTGTTCTTCCATGTTGTTCAGGTGTCACCCAGACAACTAAAGAATCATAGAACCACAGACTGGTTTGGGCTGAAAGGATATCAAAGAACAGCAAGTCCCACCCCCCTGCCATAGGCAGGGATGCCTCTCACCAGACCAGGCTGCTCAAGGCTCCATCCAACCTGGCCTTGAACACCTCCAGGGAGGAGGCAGCTACCCCCTCTGTGGGCACCCTGTGCCAGGGCCTCACCACCCTCGGAGTGAAGAATTTCTTTCTAATATCCAATCTAATTCTACTCCTTTCTAATTTAAACCCATTCCTCGTCATCCTGTCACTAACAGAATTGAGGGAGTCCACTGCCTTCAGTACCTAATTTCTAGCTCCTCATCCTTGTGTAAAACAAATCTCTTCACAGTACCACAACCACCTTGTGATAGAGCGAAAGCATCCAAAAGGTACAGCTTCTCATCCAGACAGACAATGTTTGGTTGCTCCAAAGGATGCAGAAAATATGATACTAAGAGTGTGCAGCCTATAATGAAATGATTCAGCACATGCATCCTTCTGTCTGTAAAAAACCCTTTACCTTAATAATAATTGGAGAAAATAAAGCCTTTGGATTTATTAGTGTTTGCCTAGTTGAGAGGACCTGTATTTGTTCAAGCTTAGGTTTCCAGTTTCCAGGGCAGTATCAAGCAATTAGTTTTCATTTTAGGATACTTCTATTAGCACAGGACCCAAAATTTATGTAGGAGTTCTTGGCCTATTATTCATCTTTTAGTAAACAAGATATTATCTTTTCTTTTCCAGGTGATGGCTGGCCATTTCCTCATTTGCCGATCTGCTTTTGTAGCCTTTCATAAAAGGATTGGAAAAATCCCTGTTTTGTATGCGTAGCTAAGAAACCTGAGCTGCTGAACTATTTCTCAGTCTTCTTTAGATGCATCATTTAAAACCACAGCTAGTAATCTGTTTAGGGGTTAGTAGTGCACCAGAAATATGTACTTTTCCAACGATGCAGGAAATGGAGTTTGAATTTCTTGGCTATACCGATTCAGGGATTGTCACTCATCAGCAAATATCTGTGTGCACAAAGGATTTCTTCTCTGGCTGTGGGTTTCAAGACAGCATCACTACAAAAGGTCTGAAATGCATTGCCTTTTTGGCAAAGCGATTTTAACAGACGATTTTCTGATTAACTTGCAGCACTGGCCAAAGCCTTTGCATAATTCTTCCGTTCTAATCGATTTGACTGAAGAGTGGCCTGTGGAGTAATATCAAACAAATGCATCTTTCAAACAAGAGCAGGGGGAAATGTGATTTTTCCACCCACCAACCTGCAAGGTCTGCGACTGCACAGGGAACCCAAATCCCAGGATTCTAAGAGCCCAGCATTTAAGATCGGCAGGGGAAATCCAAATCCGGCGACGGACAGGGAAAAGAAGCAGGACTCTAAGACTGAATTAATGATGATGTGATGATTTGAAATCCAGCTTTAAAAACAAATCAACAGACCTGGCTGTATATGGCTTGATACTGCTGCCCAGGCTGAATTGCTGCTGACAGCGCATGCGGTTACTGCACCAGCGTGCCTGATTGCTGTCACTGTGCCAGGGATCTGATACTTTTGAAACTCAAACTGGGAAGGAGAGTAAATTGTATCTGAAAATAAACAATCAAATGAAAATTTCTGTGGCAGAGGCTCATTTACCACGTCTTCAGATGGGCAGCCCAGAGAACCTGGAGACTGCTGAGTATGAATTCCATGGGAATTATAGGGTGCTATTAATACTTAGCAATTTCTGCCTGTAAATCTGTCCAATGAAACTGTGCATTTTTCCTCTACCTTATGGGTTTAGAAGCCAACATGCACAGGATTTAAGAAGAGATTTTGCAAAACAACATGAAAAAAGTTTGAATCCCAGTTCCCTACTGTGGCAGAAACCCAAGCCCACATAGGACTGGATCTAGAAAGAAACAAAACTAAACCACTAGTAAGTCAGACAGACCTACAAGAAGTCGACTGCAGATCTCAGAGACAGAGAGGCAAAGCAGAGCCCATCCTACATCCTCCAGGTAAGGGCCAAAGCAAAACAATGCCAAGTGTCAGCTTCAGACAGGTATTACTTAAACCAAAGGAGTGAGCTTTGAAATAATTACTGGAGGTGACTTAAAACTTATGTTCATGCTTTAAGAAAAGGCTCAGCATTCAATAAACTTCTGGGGTGAAAAGCAGCTGGTCTGCCAAGAGTCCATTTCACAGACAGTTCCCTAGGCAGTCCTGGAAGGTGGACACATCAGGGGATGTGCTAACACGGATCAGAGTACATGGAGGGTGGAATGGGGTGGTGACACCACGGCTAGGCTCTGTGTTCTATGAGGACCTGGTGTACGATAGTACCGAGATGCAGCATTGTTTCTGCCCTGAATGAGAGCTGAACCAGAACTGAGCTAGCAATTCACCATTTTCCTGAACAGATCGTGTTCTCCAGGTCAACTTTTGCTCATTATAGTATCATTATAATACAAAAAGCACACCTCCATCCCAAAAGCTACCTGCCTCCAAGGTGCGACCACCCTCACTGTGCACATGCTCTGAATTTCTGTAATTAAAAAGAATGCTGTGACAGTGCTGCTGGAGTGAAGCACTTGCCACAGACAGGAGTTACGGAGTATGAGTTCTGCTCTTTGCAATGGAATACTGCTTAGCTGCAAGAGTAGGGCCTCTGCAGCTTAGCTCAGTTTCTTCTGCAGTGGCTGAATCCTGACAGCTGTTGTGAGCAGCACGTGCATGCAGCCTCCCATCACGGTGTTGCTCCAGTATGTGCTATTGTATTTTCCTTCTAATGCTTTATGCCCTTCGTGATGTGTCAGCTTTTCTCTTTTGAAGGTTCAGGGGGGTATGATGCTTATGGGTTTGGTGGAACACTTTGTTTAACAGCACTTCATGAGTTGAGATGAGATGCCGCTTTGTTTATTGCAATCTACTGCTTGGTCCTTCACAGCAAAACCCACTGGAGAGGTGTTTTTCCTCTCTGTCTTGTGCAGAAGTGGAAAAATACCAATTAGCATACTGATGCTTTCTGAATGGGATTTCTGAGTGCAAAGGACATTGGGAGAAAAAAAAAGCTATTAAGATTGTTACAGAGACCAAGGTAACAGCCCATAGGCTGACTGCACTGAAGCAAATACCTCATTAAACCGAGACAGATTTGTATAACCAACTATACTCCTTGGATTTCTCCACTTTAACACCCTAGCCAATGAAATTCTCAGTTTGGATAGCATTGGTTTGATTTCTAGTCTGGTGGAAGTCTGTCTCCAGTCCTCAGGCATTGTCAGAAATACTTTCTTTTAAAACAAACTTCCATGCAATCACTTCCATTTCAACAGGTTTAGGAACACCAGTGCTGTGGTGCTGATCTTTTAGACTTTGGCAATACAACGAAACAGTTATAAATTAGGTGGGGTTTCCGTTTTGCTTTAGGGATCTTGAGCACACCTACTTCCATCCTGACAGCAGATACTTGACATTCAAACCACATTAGGGGCAGCTAATGTCATAGGAACAATGATAAATCCACCCAAAAACATTTTGTAAAAAGCCAAGGACAAGTTCAGATTGCTTCAGCTGTCTTTGTCAAACAAAAATCCAAAACAAAATCTCTAAAATCTAGTTCTACCCACGCCCTGGTGAATTGCTCTAAGATGCCAGGACCCAACTCATCCATACTAGGTGGTTTGTTTATATTTCTGTGGGAGTACATGGTTCAATCCACATACTGGTGTGTTTATGGTAGGAACATGTAGCAGAATTCAAATGATGTAGCACACAGTCACTTTAAAATCCAGCATACTTTATTGAAATCAGGGAGACAGTTGTCGTGGAACACCCTATTAGGGTAGAGTAGAAGAGAAAGCCACAGAATAGAGTTTTAAAAATACTTTTAAATAACACTTTTAGGGTTTTGGGGTTTTTTTTTGGTTTTTTTTTTAATAGCAGTTTTCTTTCACTTATCTTCACATTCTTGGTAACGCTTTGGTTGGCTGTATGTCCCCCGATGCCTCATGAAAATGACACCTATTCTTACTGATAGCCTGCAAATTCCACATCTGCTATCAGAATTTCATATCAGATACCTTATTTCTGCATCCTAGCTTGCCTGTTTATATACTTAAGACAGTATGTTTGGTTCTGAATATATAAGCTCTTCATTTCTATATCACATGATCTTGGTGTGACCTGGCTCTGGAGTTCAGGCCGTCCTACAGTCTCCCTCTGTAGTAATATCTGTTTGTATGTGCGTGTGTTGGTATATAGAATAAGTTTACAAGCAAGTTAAAGACGTTGAGTTGTGAGGAAACATAAGTGAAATTAGTTTAAATTAATCCGTGTGCTTACTTAAAGGGGCTGACTCTGGGCCCAGCTGGAGCTTAAAGCCTGTGCCCGATTGAAGTCCAACTGTTCTTCATGTACCACAGGTGGTTCAAAGAAAAATGCTCCTCTAGTACATTTTAGCTTTGGGCGCTCTATTTCCAAAGAGATGCATGAAGTTTGTAAAACAGATGGCTATGCTGAGAGCTTGCCAGGCACCTGGGGACCACGCTCAGTCTACCCAGAACCATGAACAAATTCACTGTGTGTTTCTACCCATAACACCTCTAATAACTGAGCTGAGCTGAGCTGCTGCTGTGTAAGCCCAGCAGTGATGGGGTTTATTGCAGAAATGCTGCAGGGGTAAGTGGTGACGACAGGTCTAGTTTCCACATAGCACCTTCGATAGCCCTTTATTTGTTCAAAAAAATGAGGGGCCTTATTAGAAACCGCCTAACCTGGTACGCTGGCAATCCATGCTTCAGTCCTGTGAAGTGAGGAGGTGGGATTTCTTGGTGCCGTGGGGCAAGGCAAAGTGCACTATATGCCACCAAGGGAGACCCTGGCCCACCCTGTTCCAGGAGATTCATTTGACAGTTTTGCTAACATGATTTTCAGTGCAAGACACGCTCCTCCTCTGGCTTGGTAACCTCTTCTGTGTGCTGGATATACTGGATACAAGGGAAAAATATGCTGTAGAGGCCAGTGTATATGCCAGGTACAACCAAGACCAGTAGCTTGGTCTTTTTTCAGCAGGAGCCAAGCAAAGAATACAAGATGTAGCAACAGTTGCTTGCTGCGGCGTTCTGCTGACATTCAAATGTGGGACGGTTTTTGTTTCTTTACTGTCTTTGACCTGTTCAGCCAAGCTTGAATATTACCAGGGAAAATGCCAGCGACATCTCTGAGGCAAATGCATCAGAACGCAGCATAAGGCAGCTCCTGGCCGTGCCAGGTTTCTGAGCAGCAGCTGAGGCTGATGGAGCCAGATATATATTAAACAAATGCAGTAATGCTGACCAAAAACTTCTGTCCAGGAGGTAGGTTGAGTACACTTTGTATCTTTCAGTGTTTACTCCTTCTGCTTTCCCCTCTTGTTCAAGCAGCAGGACTTCAAGGCAAGCAGCCCTTCGCTGAGGAGGATTCCACAGGCCTGCCATCCCTTCTCGGGCGCTGGGCTATATGTTTGCAGAAAAGCACTTGATTGACATTTCAGGGTGACGAAGCAATAAACCAAAGGTTTGGATGCTAGGTTGATCGGTATCCCGATCCAACATCAGGGGAGGTTTCAATGTGATCCCAAGAGCCCAATTAGGACACTAATAAGGTTGGATGCTGTATACCTGGAATAAGTTTTGTTATCAAAAGCAGGAAGAAGAGGGTAGCGATAGGACAGAATAGAAGGATCAGGCAAACAGAACCGAGTTGCATATATTAGAGGTCTTGGATCAGCTTGTTAGGTTGCAATGGAGTCTGCCTGGAGGGTGCAGCTTGGGGCTCCCGTACCCTGTCAGAGGAGGGGTCTTTACGGAGCTCTTTGTTTTCTTTAACTTTGAGATCCATGTGTGAGAGCAGTCTTTTAATGGCTGATGGGATTTGCAAGGAATCCCACTACTGCCACCCTGGATGTGCATGCAGTCCTGGCCTGCTGAAGTACTCTTGGCTGCAAGGATGAGGTGATAATGAATGCCTGGTTTTGCACTGAAATGCACAGGTTAGAGAGTTGCTGCTTTTTTTTTCCCCCCTTTTTTTTCCCTTCAGTCTCAATATTCGGATCAGTTCTCTACAAATTGAGATGAAATATCTCTGGGAGGTCTTCACAGGTGTCTGAGCCTGCCCCAGAGAAATGTTATTACTGTGTTGACAAGAACTGACTGGGCTGGGAGTTACCTAACGAATTTTTAATAACTATAGTTCCTGACACAAGTGCTGTGACCCCTTAACTCCCATTGCCCTTTAAGCTCGATGAGTTTTATTGTTAAGGGATTTCCAGCCCATCTCCATTAATTAGCTTGGAAACATAAACAGAAGCATTACTAAGGATGTCTAATAATTAATTTAGCCTAAGCACCCTACTGGGAGGTAGAGGACCATTATTATCATCATCCCCATTTTACAATTGAAGAGTAAGTTCCAGAGTTCAAGGCTGTCCACCAGGTCAAGTCTGTCCTGCCCATATGACTAGGCTATTAAATTGAATATCTCTGCTGATGGCTAATACAACAGCATCCTCTGTCATGATAGGTGGTCCCGCTCTAAACCCTTAAGGCTCACTTTATATTAAAAATCCTACCTATGAACTTGCTAGCAGTCACTACAGGTTTCTGCAGCATCAGTTTAATAGTCCTTCTGTCTGATACACTGCTTAATTAGAAGGTAGAATGTTGCTGCTGGAGCTTAAGCCTCTGTGTCATCTATACCCACAGGTCCTTCCCAAAGCCCAAAACTCATGGTGACAATGCCACCAAGACCCATGTCCTTCTCGCTCTTTCACAGTGGAGGTGAAAAAGTCATGGGTATATCCCAGCTTTCCATACAGCTGTGGCTGGGTGGAGAGCTGGCATTGTGAAACCAAGATGCTGGTTTAAGAAGAACGAGATTTTAAACAGATACTACAGTTTTGTTTCTTTGTCTTCGTGTTTTGCACACTTGAGGAGTGTTTGTGCCTTAAAGTATTCCCTCAAAAGCAAAACAGCTGCAGGTTTAGTGGGTTTCATCAATGGGGGAGTAAGCATTTGTGTAACCTCTTCAATCCTATTGCGTGGGTTTCAACAAAGCATTATGATTGTGCTCAAGTTGCACAAACCACTGTGGAACTCCTTCCACAAGTGTGGAAGGAAAAGCCTCTCTTGCAAGCACCTTAAATTTTGCAGAGGTGCGGCCTCACCAGCACTGAGTGCAGGGGCACAATCCCTGCCCTCGACTTGCTGGCCATGCTGTGTCTGACACAAGCCAGGATGCCATTGGCCTTCCTGGCCACCCGGGCACACTGCTGGCTCATGTTCAGCTGGCTGTCACTCAACAGAACATCATGAACAAGAAGAACAATAGTACCACTAATTATGTGAACAGGTTGTAGCTGCAAGTGGATGCAGTTTCAGTGAAGGATGAGCTGACTACCAACCAAAACCATGTAGGATAGATACATGGTCTTTTAAAATAGAACATGTAACATGACAACAAAATGCTGGAAAAATCTAAAAAGGCTTAATTACATTAAAATTCAGGACACAAGGAGCACAGCTCCCACTAAAGGAGTATGTAAACCACTTCTGACTAGGTATAAGCTCAGAAGACACATACAGAGCTCCTAAGGATAAGAGCATCTAGGGTTTGGTTAGCAGTACTTTGATCTTACAGAAAGGGGTGTTGTGTTAGTGGCCTTTGATAGGGTCTTCTTGGGAAGAGAGTAATAATCCAGGATGGAGGAGTTCAAGCTCTTCATGCATGAGGTTACTGAGGAAAAAAAGAATTATAAAAAAGTTAAAAAACCCCCAAACACTTCTGTGAATTAAAGAATACATATATGAGAAGGAAAGGAACTGAGGATTTGGCAAATGCCTCATGTTTGCGTGTGAATCATCAAAGTTCTGGTGGGTACTACTAGAAAAAATGGCATCTGTGTTTGTTCATGCTTAAATATTTTAGCTTCCTGCCCTGTCACACGTGCAACAAGGTGTTTCACCAGGCTTCATGAGCAGGAGAAACCAGTTCCTCAGAGACAGCCAAGTGAAATGGTGTAAAGGAGGACTATTTTGGAAAGAGTTTGAGCTGCTGCATAAACAACAGCAAATTCAGCATGCACTTAGAAGAAGAATTAAAACAGTGAGTTGTATAGTTAAAGCTGGCAACAGATTCTGTGGGTCTCTAAAGTGCTTCAGTGGCAAACTAGGGGGAAAAAGAAAAAAAAACCAACCCGAGCACTTACTGTACTTGTCCAAAAGAGTAACTTAAGTGTGTCATTTGGAATAGATACCCAAAGTGCATGAGAAACAGTTCTTATTAAAGAGTTTGAGGAATGAGAGTTAATTAAGCTGCAGCCAGGAAGGATGTGGAATATGGCAAAATTAACCTTCCCCCATTACACTTGTGCTGGCAGCTACGTCCAGGAAGAAGGCTTAAAGCGAGAGGCACCAGGCAGATTAAGGGAACAAAAGGCTTGCCTGTAGTAGTCTGGGAGTTTGTGTGCCAGTGTCCGGATGGTCTGTTGCAACTGTGGGTTTGACAATGCAGAAAACCTTTGCTTAGGTCAAATCTTTATTTGATCTGTGCTCCTTTTAAAATCTATCTACCCTGTGCGCCTGAGCTCCCTGTGAGGACCCAGAGGATAGCTGGAGAATGAAACTCTGGAACAGGGAGAAAATGATTTTGCTTTTCTATGTGGAATTTTACCTATATATAAAGATTTTACCTATAACGTTCCTACACATTACAGGTGGGACTGTATTTTTTTCTCCAGCTTTCTGGTGAGGCAGCAGAAGTGCTCCTAGAAGCAGCAGGGCCAGATTTGTATCCCTGATCCACAGCAAACTGTAGTCTGGGGAAAAGAACTTCTGCTAGAAAGGTAAATGCTATCTCTAGTAGTTGAAGCAACATCCTCCCCCTCCAGAGGTGAGCACTGAGGCCCTGATCTTCACCCACACCCAGAGCATTTACTTTCTCTTTCCCAGAAGCTGACGGAGGGTTAGCCTCTCCTCCTTTCTCTTTCATAATGTAGTTTCTATTAAAACAAAGCTTATTTCTAGCTGAAAGTTCTTAACAGGTTAGATCTGAACTGATTAGTGATTTGGGATGAACAAAACTACATACTCTTGGTAAATGAACCATTTGTCATAGTTACCTGCCTAGATTTGGACTTGATGATCTTAAAGGTCTTTTCCAACCTTGTGATTCTGTGACTCTGTGATTTCTGCATGGATGTCTTACCCAAGTTTTCATCCACAAAGGCAGCAATCAAACCCTCCACAGCAATGCTGCTCATGAGGAAAGGACCCTTACTCGTGTTGGCTGGTAGTCACAACGTGGCTTTCAAAGCTCTGTTTTCCTGCACTGTGAAAGCCCTACTAGGAGAAAAAACGATGTGTACTGGCAGGTGATCCAAAGTGAAAGGAATGGAAAGCTCATGGGAGGAAATGATGACAGATGGATTCAAGAGCAGAGCGGAGAACTTGGCACTTGAGGCAAAGTCTAAATGAATTGTGAAAGTCTCCTACAGCAAAGGATGCAGCTGCCTTGTGTTATCCACCTAATCTTCCATCTCTAGGAGCAAAAGATCTTTAATGAGTGGTGCCAAACTTGTTCTCCTTGTCTTGTATGTGTTGAACAACACTCATAATATGGAAGCTGTCCAGTATTTAGTTTTCTAAATATCATAAGTCAGTCTTCCTCAGACTTCCTGTGGTCCTCCTCTGGGGGGGGGGAAGCTGTCCATTCGACGACTTCATTTTCACTGGGGAAGCCACACACCAGCCAGTCCTACCAATATCCCTTATTTTTCTTACATTGTACATTTTAAAATTGAACCATGGATAATGTATATTCTTTTATTCCGAATTGCTTCAAGAGCTATTTCTACAACACCAGCTATAAGCTGAGCTTCGGATAAATCACTAACAGGAGTACAGCTGGGCCACATAGAATACTCACCTCTGTGGGTTTTTTTTTTTGGTAGGGTGATTAAAAGGGTGTAATTCAAGATCTGGGTTCTCATGTAGCTGAGGGCACTCTTTGCAATATTGGTCCAACTGTCTTTTATGTCTTATGTCCTCTTCTCCAAGCCTCTTTAACCTGGAGGAGACTGAGGGCTGACCTTATTAATGTCAATAAATATGTAAAGGGTGAGAGTCGGGAGGATGGAGCCAGGCTCTGCTCAGTGATGGCAGTGATAGGACAAGGGGCAGCAGGAAGTTCCATGGGAATATAAGGAGAAACTTCTTCACTGTGAGGGTGGCAGAACTCTGTGACAGACTGCCCAGACTGGCTGTGGAGCCTCCTTCTCTTCTGGAGACACTCAAACCCGCCTGGATGTGTTCCTGTGGGATTTAGTCTGTGTGATCCTGCTCTGGCAGGGGCTTGGACTAGATGATCTCTCAAGGTCCCTTCCAACTCCTGACGGTCTGTGATTCTGTGATACACTGCCAGCTCTGGGTATTCCTGCTTATTGTCAAGACAGAACATATATGGTATTCTGATAACTAGCAGCTTATTAGTCAGAGAGAAAGGACTTTCTTAACCCATACAAGAGAAATACACCATGTGCTCAATTGTCCTTGGTAGTAAATACTGGTCTGGATCCTGACTCTTGGTCAGTGCTTGGCTCAATGCTCGGTTGAAAATGGAGGTAGGATGATGTCAAAAGCCAATGCAATTGCCTGCAGAAAGGCTTCTCTCTGAGCAGTGAAAACTCATCCCTTTCTTTTCCAAAGAAATAAATAGGAAAGGAAAAAGAGCTCTTGAACTGGGTTTGGATTTATCTAATTCAGTGATGACATAGCATATATTATTAGTATAACTTTTAATTTTATACATCTGTTTTATTGGTGCCTAATTTCTGTCTTGACCGTACACATACAAAGTCCAGATATACCAAGGGTACAGAAATGAAAATGTTTATTGCAGGTCGGAATGCCTGTTTGGCTAGCATATGAAAGCTTCTTTCCTGGATAGGTAGGTAACCAATCTGCATGAGTAAAGAGCATGTGTATTTATAATCTTTGGCACTGAGAAATCCCCACATAGCACATCCAGCATTGGTATAATTTTTCGTGAAGCCCCCAGGGTCAGGAACGGCTGTGGCAACTCTCAACACCCATGACAGAGCCTTTACACGACTAGCAGAAAGTAAAGCTCTGTATGCTTGCAGTTCTTTTTGCAAGCCTGCTTGTTTTGAGAGGACGGTTGGCCAGAAAACAAGAATTCTATTTACAAAACTATTTGAGGTTTAAACTATACAACAGTTTTTTCAGTGGAACATTCACATGATCTATTAAAATTTCTTAAGTATTGATTTGTTCTGGCATAACTAATTACTTGTTGGGTAGAAAGCTTTTCTTGGATTACAGGGGATTCCATAAGTCTCTTTACTATAAAGTATTTTTTCTTTTCTATCTTTCTTAATATTGGTATTTTTACACGTATATAAAATGGTACAGCTCTGACAGAACAATCTGAGCTGGGCAGTAGATGGAGTCTGAAGCCTAAGGCACCCACAGCCACCTCAAGCAGTCAGCCTATTTAACTGTTTTGAATAAGATTCTCTGATTTTAACCAGCAAGTCTATTCTGGACTGGAAAAGTCTGGCTAGTTGTGCTGACATTGAAACCTGCATGTTTGCTTGATAAACTGTCAATACCTGCAGAACTCTGATCAACCCTTAACCAGCCTGGCAGTGACTGCCTTCTGAAATCATAGCACAGCCAGACCTAAGAAATTATTAGGGTTTTAAGGATTGTTGTGAAAAGTCAGCCTGTTTTCCTTCTAGTTTAACATGCCTTGGAAAATGTAGAGAACATCATTCTTGACCAAGCACACAACTTGCAATTACTGTGATCCGAGACCAGGAATTGATTAAACATGCTTATAGAGTATGAGATACATCACCCAAGATGTCTTTGCCTTCCTTGCTACACTCTCAGGATTTCTTTTTGAGTGCCCACTGGTACAAGCTTATTGCTGAGAGGTGGGGGGAAAGAAGAGAACTAACTACTTTGAAATTGTAAACTGAATTAGCTTTGCAGTTTATAAATCTGTTTGAACACCCTGTAAGCATTCAGTATCCAAAATGCTGATGTCTTCTGAAAAATTGTCTCCTAAAAGAAATGTTTAATATCAGTCCTTATTTGTGTGTGTGGAATGCATTGCAGTTCTGGCTCCGACCTGAGAACTCCATTACACCTAGTAATACCCAGGCACTGACACATAGCATCCTATTTCTGTTTGGCCCAGTTTGCACCAGAATCAAGGAAAACGACGCTGTTTCAGAAACATTTGTTTTTCTAAGAGCTAAGTGGCTGTGCTGTGGCTCTCTTTCCCTGCCTTGCCCATGCGGAGCATCAGCCTTCCCCACATTTTCGTGACACCGCCTCGCAGGAGTCAGCAGAGTTCGGTACAGGCTTTGGCCCGAACAGCTGGATGGATGGCTGAATCTGCTCCCTGCCTTCAAATCCCATGTTATCAGCGAAACCTTTGCTGCTGTGCTTCCTTTCATTGTGTCCTTAAGCTGACCATTTCCTGCTCATGTCCTTTAAGCAGAGAATATACAGAAGATCAGGGTCAGCCCCGATGCTGCAAGCGCTTCGCTTATGGTCCAGGGAGATAAAGCTGTTGTTTTAATAAGGTTTGAACAAACATAAAAGTTGCCTACACCTCTCTTTTTTTTTGGTTTTTTTTTAACAATATGGTTGCAAAGAACCGATCATAAAAATTCCCTTTGTCATCAATTTTTAGTCAATATTGAACTGATTTTTTTGACATGTGGTGTGCAGTTCCAGCTGTGATAAATGCAGACTATTGCAATCTGGTGGAGGAACCAGAATGTTTTTTAATGACCCTACGCTGTAATCTAAGCCAAGGAAATATAATGATTCACCCAGGGAAGATAAATTATTGTGTGGAGAAGTGCCAAAGCATTTTAATTTGTAACTCCAACATGTCTCTCTTGGAACCCACTGTAAAGTGCTGGGGATACAAAGTATGTTTCCAAATTCTTATATAACTTTATAACTCACAGTGGGTTTTTTCCCCCCCTTCCTCGCCCAGAACGCACATACATAGGCTTAATTTAGGAAAAAAGAAAAAAAAAAAAAAAAAAAAAAAAAAAAAGAAAAAAAGAAAGTAGCTTTAAATAGCCACTCAAAAAGTCCTTTGCTATAACCCCATGGGGAAAAAACCCCCACAACTTAGTTTTGTTTGTCAATAACATTGGAGATTTGAAGTTGGAGCTGAAGCAGGTGTCAGGGGGCCACTTGTCATCACAGCTTGGAAATGTGACAAACTGTCAGAACTGGTTGGATGTCCTAGGCTGTTATTAGCCATCTGTTCACAACTCTGGGTGGGTCAGCTGCCTGGACTTGACCAGAGACACCCCATAATTAGAGAATTTATAATTTCAGCCAATTTCGAGCTGATTTTGTTTACTGTTTATAAAGGAAGATGCATCACACAGTGCAGGGCAGATATTTTTCTGGGATTTTGATGAAATCGTGGTATGAACGTTAGGATTTGATGGCTGGAGTCTCCCCCAGGTACCAAATCTGTGCACTGCCTCACCGCCTTCACCTTCTGCAAGGGCTTTTCTAGCATGTCCAGAGCTTCGGCTGTGCGGGAGACTACTCTGCCTGTTCATGCTCGGCGTATGTCGTTCTTACCTCAAACAGACAAGAGGTGCCTCTCACAAAGCTGTTCCTCAGCTCCTGGTGCTTGTATGTGCTCATCTTTGTCCCCATAACAGTTCCCAGAGAAGTTGTTCCTCTGAAGTTTGCAAGGTCTTGTGTCCCGTTCCTCTAGCCGAACAGTAAAGCTTCATCACGTTCCTCACATTTCCTGGGTCAAATACTTGAAAATTGGTTTGAAAGAACTGTATTTTGATAGCTCTAGCAGGCTTTCCTTATTTTCTCTGAAACACATTGGCAAACGCTCTGGAGCTAATTGGAGTTACTCTGCATGCCAAGGGAAGTCGTGATGAGGTGAGGGTAATGTTAAACAAAATGCAGTTATTTGTGCTGGGTACTTTGTTGCCTATCTGGAGTATTTTCTGACATTCATTAGTATAGAAGGGTATTAATAATTCTACTTAGTGTACAAACGTGTCTTTTAAGAAATTAATGGCACACTTAGAAATCCTGGAAAATCGTGGACATAATAGATATTGGTTTTCTTCTTGGGAAGAAATGTGGGCGATTAAGACGATTTTAAAAAATGTATATTCTTCTGTTGCTTATAATACACTTTCCCTATGAAATAACAAAATAGGCAGGAACATGTATGGGATGTGGATCAAGCTTGCTGTCACACCTCTTCCCCACAACTTACCACCTCTACAGCTGAAAATAGCTATCAGGAACTGAAATGACTCTACTATCACCTCCTCCTCCTGTGATTAGAGTTCTGCCATGGTATACGAATGCAGCATGAACTGACACATTCACCAAGACATTGGATGGAAGATCAGGCAAGGGAGAGCTCTCCTCTTCAGGAGTCCTGGGTAGGACACATTTCTGGAGTGAGCCCTGGTCACTCCTTCTACTTGTATTATAATGCAGCTCTGGAGATCAGCATTGTAAAAGTTTAACAATCAATAAAATAATAGTTTATATGTTTTATATATGATGTGTATCAAAATACCACACGAGCAACTCTGACTTCAGAGAGTGCAGTTCCTTTGTGAGCTTCTGCTAAGACTACAACACAGATCTTGAGAAGTCTGGGCACATGCTCAGAGCATTCAAAAGCCACAGCTAACAGGACTCAGGCTTTACTTTTACAGTGAGCAGATCAGACTCATATTTAGAGCACATGCGCGGCCCTGCATGTGACCTACCTATGGCACTGTGAGATTCCTGCTTTTCTGAAACCACACAGAGGAAAAAATTCTTCTTTTCTGCAAAAATTCTTTTCTATTGTTATGCAGTAAGTAGAAGTTTGTCTGGTTTCAAAGACCTGTTTAGGAAAAGGTTTCTTTTTAATTGGAGCGAGGAGCGTCCAAAGTTGTCTTCTGTCTGTTGAAGTATAACTAATCTGTAATACATTCTCCTGTCAAAGGCAGGAGATTTCAATATCCTTGCAATAATGGAATGTCTGGACCACAGAATGAGTCTTACAAGCCCTAGTTTGAAGAAACATCTGCCAGCACTGGATTCTCACAGTGGTGTTTCCTTTTTCTTCTGTTTTTCACGCATTGTTTGGAAGGGAGGATCACACAGTGTAGGGAACAGTGGTGCACCATACCCACTGCTGAAACTGCTACAGCCTGAGAAACTGTGGGCAAAAGGAAATGGAAGGCATTTGGGTTGGAATTACTGAGGGTTTATGGCATAAATGTTCACGTTGGTTTTCATTCTATTGGCAGCAGGTCTCTAGTTTCTGCTAGAGGGAACCAGTACTGCAACAAGATGGATATTCATGGGCTGCTGCTGGTCACTGCCTGTGCCTGAGTGTTATCCAAACATAGCCAGTTAAGTACCAGTACTTTCTCTTTTTACATGCTAAAACCATATATTGATCTGTCAGAAGTCCATAAATATAAATATCAAATTTTAAGGCATTTTCTTTGAAGTTCAGGGTTTTTAGAGAATAAAATAAATTTTCTTTTGAATCTCAGTCATCCAGTTTAAAATCTAAATGTGAGGCACGTTTCTGGGGAAGAGCTAGGTTTCATTATTAAAAGCAATGAAGATTTCCTCTGCCAATCACATTCAGCAGGCTAGAAATCGGTGAACAGCAAAGAACATAACGACGTCAAACCATGACTCCAGCATTAAATGCTAATTGGGCTAATTTCTAACTTAGGACTTTTCTTGTAACTTGGCTGTGTCTGTCAGGTCGGGCTGAACAAGCACTAAGCACGGCATGAATATGACAACATTGCTGGGAGGAACTTACTTGTTTTAATGTTGTTTTGAACTGCTGAGTTTCCATCAGCGATGAAATAAGAGTGGGAGTTCACTTTTCATGATTACATTCTCTCTTCCAAATAAGATTGATATTGAAGTTTTTAAAGTTAGTTAATATATCTGCCAATGATTCAGACTCTGTCCTGACAATCTTATAACAAAATCGGTCAACGAACAAAGCAAGCAAAGCATTACAAATGTCTGCATGTGGTGACAGTGCAAGGGCATCTGCATATGAACAGGTCTGTCCGTATGAAAACACATACCTTGAGCCGCAGAAATGATTCACAAGTGGATTCTATGGATTTTAACCTCATTACCCAAAATGGTACTGCTCCAAAGGCAGATTATAATGTGTTTTGCCCTTACACCCTTGTACTTTGAATTCTTGTATTTAATAAGCATTGCACATGGCAATTAAGTGCCTAAGCATTGGTAGCGCCTCGTGTATGTAGATATAAATACAAGAATATATATATATATATATTTCAGAGCTGCATGTGTTGTGCTACTCTTACATGATGGGGAAGGAGTTTCAGTCCTGGATGTCTTGCTTTTAATGAATTTGAGCTGGAGCATTCTCCCTATTCAAACACAGGGTCTTTTATCTCCTTTTGTAGTATAATTACATACTGCAGTCTTTCCCCCAAATATCTAATTTCATTGAAATTATTAGTAATTCTATCTTGACGTATGCAGATATAGGGGGAAAATACAGTGAATGTCTGGACTCGTTAGTGAATTGGTAAACTGGTGTCAAATTTATGTTTTGAACAGTGTGAATTGTGAGTCTGAAGTGTAAAAAGGATGATTTAACGTGTCTGGTTAACCCAAGTCCCTTGAACAAGTTCCAGTCATCCTGTCATTTTTAAAATCTTTGCTGAGTTTAAAAGGTTTTCATTAAGAAATGTACTGGGCAACTTTTGCTCCAACTGTCAATAGCTGCAGCTGCTTTGCCTTTACAAATTATCTGTAAAGACAGACATGTTTGGGAGCTTTCAACAGAGAAGAAAACATATTACTTGCTATAATGGCAAGCTTTCCTTTTCTCTGGGTGATGCCACTTAAGGGTCATCCTGTTCCCTTCTGGAAACACAACTGTTTAAATGCAAAATAAGAGGACAGGGACTTCTCTATTCTTACGTCGCCTGAGCACAGACAAAGTTGAGAATGTACTGGGTGACTAGTTGACTCTCTGCAGAGCAAAAAGTAATCTTCAGACCAGTTATAGATTATTGGCCATGAATGATTGAACAAAGGATGTGTTTGAGTGGTTCATTTCAGTTAAGATTTCTATCAAAGACTTTCAGCTAACTATTCGCCACCTAATATTTGTGGTTGGTGACCAAATGACTGAAGAAGGGAAATCAGAGGTTGGAGGAAGCCCTCATGAACATTCCTAGGCATGAGCTGTTGTACAAGTACTCATGACACTTCTTGTTTTCTGCAAGCAGCTTGGCTAAAAAAATACTCACATGTTTTCTGAAAATAAATGCAGAAGGTCATAAATACCACTGAGGCAAATTCATGGCGGTTTAGGGTAATGCATATCTTCATCAGCAGGAAAGTGAGCAACAAAATCTATCTGCTGAGAAGAGTTCATGCCTCTAGGTCTGGGTCTGCCACATATGCAAACCACAGAAAACCTGTTGAAGTGAAGTTTCATTCTGCCTGGGAAAGGCTGAAGTAAAACAACATTAAAAGTAAATTACATTTAAACTGTGCCAAAAAAACACTGTATGAAGCACTAAATGCTACTGAGGGACTGGATGTGCTACAGCTGCAGCTGTTGATTTGTGATACCAGGCCACGCAAACGTTCTTCTGGGGACAAATATGCAATAGACCTAAAGTGTGAGTAATCTTTAAAAGGTGTGACTTAGGGCAGCCACCATCTGTGTCAGTTAGAAGCCTCAACACTGCAAGGAAAATCATTAGACTGGGCTATTCGCCTGATGCTGCCAATGCATGTGATCTCAGTAACGTTCAGTTTAACAGAACAGTCGCTGTTAGCAAGTTCCTGCCTGTATTTTAAATGATTCATCACAGTGCTCCAAGCAAAGCAGGCAAGCGGCAGCTCTGGGGACTTGCTGGACCTCATTGACTGAACACCACCAGACACCCAGTTTTTCACCCATCTGCCAGATGCTTTGTACAGACATTCGAGCTGCTTCAAGAAATTAAATTAAATAGGAATTTTAGAAACCTTGAATTTTCATAGTCAACGTAAATCTCATAAGAGGCTGTTAACACATTTATGTGTCTTCATTTAGGCACCTCTGTCGCTGAACGAGTCTTTTTCTCTGATTTTTCAGAGAGAAATGAAAATGTAGCAATTGTTCAAAAAGGGCTGACTTTCTGCAGAATGCCTGTAGGTCGTGTATCCTTAATAAGCCAAAGGTTCTGAAGCTCCTTTATACACCTTCTTTTTTTTATGAGAGCAGAGCAAGTTAAAATTTGCAGAAAATATTTGATGGTATGTACAAAATTGGGACTTCCACAGCATTACAGGAGAGCAAAGATGTTATGCCCAGAAATTGTTCTTAGAAGTTGTTGGATTTTTCAGAAGATGACATAATAATCTGGCATTCTTTCTGCTGCAGTCATGTGCTGGCCATGGAGGAATTCTCTGAATTTTTCCCTAAAACTTACCTTGAGCTGAAAAAAGTGAAAATTAAAAGCATGGGGGTGACATGGAGAAAATTATGTATACCTTGTACTCATTTAAGAGCAAAATAACAATTTCCCTTTGATATCCTTACCACTCTTGGTTAGTGTGCACATGGCCTGGAGCATTCTTGTTTTAATGTTACTTAGCATGTCCTTCAACACATGCACTATTGATATCAAAAGTTCATTGTTTCAGAAACATTTTATTAAAATCCATAGCCTTTGAACTTGGTATTGTTATCTGACAAAACAAAAATGACAATCAAAGAATTCTCTCCCCTCCCTTTTTTTTTTCTGTCCTTCCACTTTTTTTCAACTTCCTCACTTTTCATAATTACTGCTACTCTGAAATGAGTGGAACATAAACAAGCAATTAGGTATCTCATCTGGATTAACTTCACAGCCTCTCTCCTTTTCACCCCCAGAAGCTAAATGACCTGCTAAAATACCGTATCAGCCGAGTTTTCTTTGGCCAGCTTGGTTCACTTGACTTGACACTAGCAGGATCAAACTGCAGCAGACCATCAGCATAAGGGATATCCTTTGAAAAACAGAAGTTTTTCTTCCTCAGAGTCAGACTTCTTTCCCTAACCCTTTTCTCCTTCGTGTTTTGGATTCCCCTTCGCATCTTCACAGGAAGAAAGAGAGCTTTTGTGTACCTACAATTGCCCTCACAGTGTTGCTCTATAACCAAGCAACTATACTTTAAACAGTTAAACAGAAATTACAAAGCTATTTAGAAGACTGAAAAAAGCAACAGGAGTTTTCTATATTTTAAAATTCAGATCTCGAAATGACTCTTTTCAGTTAGCAGCATGTTTCTGTAACTGAAAGATAACGCCTGCAAATTGTACTGTGATATTAACATTGCTTTTTTCTTCATTCTAGAAATGAGCAATTAATTAATTATGAAATATTACCCTGCTAATAAAACTGGATAAAACTGTGCAGAGAGAAAAGTTTTTCTCAGTGAAAGATTGCTCTGTCCTGGGGAAAAGCCTGTAGTTGCACGACATGTGTGTCTCTATACATGCATTCAGGCAAACATTCTTGCATAGGTAATGACTGCATTAGCTGTGATGAGATAGGCACAGTAAGATTCCGTTGCTCCATCCAGGATTCCATCTTCCCCCCCCTTCCTTATACAAAAGTGTCTAAGTATTCTGCACTGTCCTCAGGGCATCATGAATTCTGAACACTGTGTAGCTTTCCAGTTGATTCATTCGTTCTGCCAGTGCAACTGCACTGGTATCAAAGGATTTTAGGGAAAAGCTTAGCTTACGGAACCTGACTCTGGATGAAGGCTTGCAAGCCTCTTCTACAAATCTTGAGAGGAATTCTGTTATAGCCAACTAATTTTTTAAAAAATTTATTTATTTTTAATTAACCTGGAAATAGAATGGTGTTGTAACTGGCCACAGCTCGGGGCTGTACGGTGGTAAGATATGGAACTTGTCGAACTGGGGATAGTTCATAAATTCAGGCTTTCAGGGTTGGAAAAGCCAGGATGAGAAATACAAACCAAATGCCTTTTGCTGGTTTTGGCAATTCACATCAGTTTCCTGTGGCTGCATAGACTGCGTGGGAATACAACGGGATTAGGAACAATGGGATACTTTGATTTGAGCTTTCCTGGATGAACGCAGAAAACAATTTCTCTTTAGCACTATTTTCCTTGTTATTCCACAGGATATATTAGCTTTCTCTGTGTGCTTTGCAAGTCTACAGGAGAATGAGTCTGATACAAAAAGGAGACCTATAAATAAACATGTAGCCCGATGAGCTCAGCAGGGTGTCAGAGAATATGTTGACCCACTAATAAGTGAGGGGTATGAATTTTACGGCTGTGATGCTTATGAAATCACTTCAGTGAACTGTGTATGACACTATCATGTAATGGTTATAAAATATTCCAGTTCCAGCCTTTGGAAATGTGAGGTTTTACTGAAAGTTAGCTTTAAAATAGCAGTTAGTTTAGATTAGTAGAAAGCAGGATAGCTGGAAACAATATTGCTGTAAAAGCAATTTTAATGCTAGAAACATAATACAAAGAGCTGTAATATATAAATATAGGCAACTATGTCTATACTAGCTGAAATTTTGTCATGTTGTCTATGTAGTTCCAAAGGCAGTTATACGATTCCACTTTTGCTTTTAAGAGACCTTTTTTAAAATAATAAAAAAAAAATTATAATGACATTTCCAGCAGATATTATCAGCTATGAAGTATGAGACTGGGTGATTGTGGGTTATATATACATTATATATTGTGGTATGTAAAATTTGAGTGAGTTTCAATCAGTGAACAAGCTCTGATGTCTGAATGCATCCTGGCTCGCTGTTGTAACAGTGTCAGTCCACGACAAGTCTATATGCAGGTGAGGAAGGAAAGAAAACTGAGCAAAAAGCTGAGTTACTGAGCCTGCTGACAAACCAAGTAATGGGGGCTCTTGCCTCAAGCCGCAGCACTGATGGGCAGGCATCAGTGGTTGTCTTGGCTTGGGCTCAGCCTCTTGTTCTAGCTCCTGATCCTCCTTTTGTAGCCCCACTCTTAGGGTGCATTATTCCTCTCTGTCTCCTGTTGCAGACCACCCCTGCCAGCCTTGCTTCAAGCCCACATATGCTTTCTCAGCATCTCCCGGTGCTGTGCCGTTTTTCCCCTTTGCCTGCCTTTGGGTTGTGCTCTTGACTTGCTATCCTCAGGGCACATGGAGTTCCTCCCTTAACCTCTGGCAGTACCTTTGTTTTGCCTTCTCAGTCTTTAGTTATCTGCAAGTAGAGTATCTACCTCTTCAGCTACCTGGAATCCAGCCCGTGCTTAGCTGCTAGGGCTACCTGCTCATGTGCTGGTGTGAAAAATCTCTGTCCTCTTAGTAAATGCCCAAACCAGCCTGGAACTCGCTCCTCAGTGGCTCACTCCCACAACAGAAGAAGCTTTTACACAGGAAGTTATTGCACAGCCCAACTTTGCATTTCTTTTTCTTAAATAAAATAAAAATATAAACCTGCTCTGTTCTTGTTTTCGTCAGAGTTGGTGCCCAACCTGACCACAGAGAGGAGCTGGAACCGGACACTCTGCTCTGCTCAGCTTAAAGCCCTGCCTGATGGGATACATGCCTCTCTACACAATGTGTGCCTTTGACAGCAGGAATTTCCATGATGTTAAAAGGAATTTAAAATGCATTTTCACATTAAATTTGCTGCCAAAGCTGGTATTAGAGATGTTTGTTTTCCTTCACGCAGAATTTCCAGATGCACCATTCCATCTCTGCGATAACTAATACTGGGTGTGAACTGCTAATGTATGACAACAAGCTGTATTTTCCTAGTCATGTCATTATAGCTCATCCAACAAACACTGAGGTCGCCTGATGTGATTACGGCACGCTGCATACACAGAAACCACCACTTGAAGGGAATGATAGATCTTTAAGGGATCCTGTCTATTCAGAGCATCTTCTGAAGAGGCAGCCTGCTGAACCAAGGGCAGTTAACGTTATGTACCCTTCAGATCTAGTTTTTTTAATGTCTATAATGTGCTTTCCCCTTCCACAAAGTGCAGGGAAGCGCATGCACGTGTGCGCAATGTGCATAGGTCTGCAGACTGAGCGACTGGTAACAGGGAGAGAAAATCTCCCTCTTGTTAGCTACTGCTTCTTAATCTGATCCTGGAAATGAAGCTATGGCTTTAAGGCCATTAAACTGCCTTTCTCCAGGAGGAGAAGAAAAACCCTGCTATCAGTCATCAGCCGTGGTGTGATAGTCACATATACCTTTCAGCTGGGCAAGAGCTGAAGAGAGCAGTACATTGATTTTTAACATGTTCAGCCTAGAAACTTCGCTAGTAAGCCAAAAAGGGAGTCACACATGTTCATTCCTGTTGCCCATACTACCAAAGGAAGCCCTGGCACAAGATAGTCAGCCGATGCATCCCAGACTGAACCAATTAAAGTCACATTTTGTATGAAGATGACTATAGAGTAGTTCAGGTTTTGAAAGAAATTTTTCACTAAATTGATTTTTGCCAGTAAAAGCTAAAGCTTATACTGTAAACAACCACAAAAGTTTAGGCAAGTGTCACAATTTTATAATTGGCCTATGGCCTGAGAGTTTTGAGTAATTTTTGATTACAGATGATGCAGGCAGGTGATGAGATACTCATAATTTTTCCCAAAGTGACAATGCAGCCCATGAGCTGCATAACTTTTGAGATGGCAGCATCTGTGGAAGAGTCATCCTCTTTTGCAGAAATTAGAGGAACAAAATCTTATTCACCTCTGGGGAGAAATGTCAACAGTGAGAAAAATCTGACAGAGGCATCTACTTTATCTACTTTGTTAGGGGGAGTTGATCTAGTTGGAATTCTCTAATACCCCAAGCAGGGGCTATTAATGAGAAGAACAAGGCAAAATACTATCTCTGATGTGGACGTGTGATATTCCGTTCTCTGTTAAAACTTAATTGGATCTGAGTTTTTTTAAAACAACGTAAGGCAGAGAAAGGAAATCAAGTATTTGTTTCACCTTGGATTTCTATAGAGCCAAGTCTTTAAAATAAACTTCCTCCCTGCCATTCTCAGAAAGGGAGGAGGAGGAAGTATAGGAGGAAGAAAATAAGATTATGATGATGAAGAAGACTGCTAGCTTGATACATTTTTTTTTTATTTGCTATTAAATCGATGGAACTAATTGTGGTGGTTAGTCTAAAATTCAAATCCAAATAGTCTCAAATTCAAAATCTCAAATTCCTCGAGCCCCATGTTGGGTGCCAAAAAGGAGTGTGGTGGTTTGGCCCTGGCTGGAAGGCAGATGCCCACCAAAGCCTTCTCAGCTGGCCAGGGGAGAAAATAGATACTGAGAGGCTCAGGAGTGGAGATAAGGACAGAGAGAGATCATTCTGCAATCAGCGTCACAGGCAGAACGGACTCAGCATGGAATAAAAAACCTCTCTGATTTATTACACTACACACACACACAGTGACACCAGAATCCAGTGATGAGAAGTAAAACCAGATCTTAAAATCCCTCCCTTCTTTGCAGATGTAACTTTATTCATGTTTTTTCTCCCTTTTCCCCCTCACAGGTGGCGCAGGTGGAGATGGGAACGAGGGTTTTGGTCAGTTCCTTATGAGATGTTCTCCTCCTTATCCGGGGGTGGGGGGGACTTCCTCACCCCTTCCCCTGCTGCATTGTGGGGTCCCACCCATGGGAGTCAGTCCTCCATGAACTTCTCCAACATGAGTCCTTCTCACACCTTCTCACTCCCTTCTCTTGGGCAAAAAGCAGCCACTGGTGTTGTCCCTTCCAACCCATGCCATGCTATGATTCTATGATCACGCAAGATGTGTCTGAGAAGGGCTTTCCTTACCGGGAAAATGATTTTCTTTACACCATATCACCAGATCCAATCCCAAAGTGGTTAATGCACTTATTCTGCCTTTAAGATTCCGGTGGGGGTAACAATATGTTGTAAAAAGTCGATTTCCTGCCCTTGGTGCTGTGGACTATGGTCCCTAATGTGCACCCCCTCGCCAGGCAAGGCAGTGAGGACCTTTATGGTTGTCCTGGTTTTGGCCAGGATAAAATTAATTTCTTTTCTAGCAGTGGGTGGGATGCCCTGTTTGGGAGTTAGGATGAGAACAGTGCTGGTAACACAGGGATGTTTCTAGTTGTTCCCAAGCCACCAAGGACCTTTCAGTTGTTCATATTTCCCTGCTAACGGGAAGGGAGGGGACACAACCAGGACAGGTGATCTGAACTGGCTAAAGAGGGTATTCCATGCCAATTTCACCATGCTCAGCATAAAAGGGGAGTGGGGTGGGGGGTGGGGGCTNCTGCATTGTGCATCACCAATTTCTTATATTTTGCTATAAAGTCCTGTTATTATTCTTATATCTATCTTGCTGCTATTCCAGTAAACCATCCTTATCCCAGCCTCTGAGGTTTTGGTTCCTTGGGGTTTTTTTCCCCCTTCTCCTTCCCTCTCCCCACTCCCTTTTAAAGAACAAGTGGCTGCGTGGTGCTCGGCTCTCAGCTGGGGCAGAACCATAAGAATGTTTACAGTTGTATTTACCAAACTGTTTTTTTATTTCCCCAGCAAATTCTTTTCTGTGTTTAGAAAAGGAGCGAAGGGAAGGAGAGGTTCATTTACCTACAGTTATCACCATCTACAACTACCTGAAGGGAGGTTGTGGAGAGGTGGGTGATGGTGTCTTCAGCCAGGTGACAGGAGATGGGACAAGGGGCAATGGCAAGAAGCTGCCCCAGGGCAGGGGCAGATTAGACATTAGAAAAAAAATTTTTAATGAAAGAGTTGTCAGGGCCTGGAACAGGCTGCCCATGGAGGGGCTGAGTCACCTTCCCTGGATGTGTTCAAAAAAAGGGTAGATGAGGTACTTAGGGATGTGGTTTATCTTAGGATGGGATTGGTTGGACTTGATGATCTTCAAAGGTCTTTTCCAACCTTGTGATTCTGTGATTCTGTGAGTCATTATCTGTGGATGGGGCACGTTTCTGATCATAGGGAAGAGTCGTTCTTGCCTTCAATTCTGCACCACATTTTCCTCCATTTTCCAGAATCTTTATAATGAGAGACCATTTCTTAATGTTTAAGATAAGGGGGGAAATAACACTCAGAGGAAGAAGCAAGTATGTCTTTAGGCTCTTGGGTGGAAAAGACAGTCAGGATTTAGAAATGCCACCCAAGATCTGTGCATACAGGGCTAAAAAGGAAGAAATAGTATAAACTATTGGTTCGGGATTATAAAGAGCTGCCTGGCTTTTCTGAGACCAAATCTACACATACTCTTTGAAAGTAGGGATTTGCTACTTGTGAAATAATTTTGCTTTTTGCCTAATATCACTCCACCTAAGGTCCACAAGATCTACCCCTCCATGCATTGCTGGTTTGAAATTACACAAGGGGAAATAATCTTGCCAATACGTTTCCAATCCATATGCACCAGCTGAAAGCGTGTTCGATCTCATTGCAGCCAGCCTTGTGGCCAGCCTTCTTTCTCCTTCTTCCCCCATTTCCTCTCTATTGTGGAAGAACACAATAGATGCTTCACAGAGAGGAAAGTACTTGTAGTATTTAGGATGGACCAAGCACTAATTCAAGACCAAAGGGGACATTCATACAAAGAGCAAGATATAAAAAATACGCCCATATCTAAAAATATCTCTGCTTGCCCTGGAGGCATCATGTAGCAATAGTTTATGCTAATTCTTTTCCCCCAAGTTAAATTATTACTTCAAGATGATCAGAGGGATATTCTAAACAATATTTGAAAAAGCACTGATGTGGCAGGTAGCTGCTCATAAGCAGCAGCATCTTGTTGTCTATCTTTCTCTCCCTTTTATTTTACTCTAATCACAGGTTGCACCTGGACACCAAACCATGGGAAACATTCGCCCAGAAGCAACAATGGCAGACTTTTGCTGCAAGCCTCATCTTCTCAGCTAACTGTTTTTCAGATGCCTTTATTCAAGCTGATCAAGATGTTTAAGTTGTGTGGAAATGCTGCAGTCGTGTAGAAGCAGACGACTGCAACAGCTGCATAAGATATTTGTTTTAAACTACACACTAAGTTCAAAGTATTTAATTTTAAATTATTTGGCCCATCTCTCTGTGCTGCACTGCAAAAAACATCAGGGACAGAACTAGACTGATGAGCCTAGAATTGTTTTGCTCATTCTAAGGCATGCACAAGCATTGAGAAAAATGATAAAGGGGTCTTCCACAAACCTCTTCTGAGACAAGCTTTGGATTTTGGTACTAAGATGACTTGCTCAGACTTTTTTCCTTATGTGTGTGTGTTAGCCTGTAATGAAGTGTGAAATCTCACTTATCGTTTAAGAAAGTCATGAGAAATCCATCATATGTAATAGACAGGGCTCCTGGCTGCAAAAATATATCAGTACAACAGCAACAGAAGAAGATGCAGATGTGATTTGGTATGGAGTTGGGGTAGCTGCAAGGGGCTCAGATATTTAGGTCATGAGAGGAACAAGAATTTTGCTGTAGGTAAACGGGACCTTAATCTCTCCAGCAAATGAGCAAGTTACTTTGATGCACAGGCAATGCTCATGTGGGGAAATTATGTTACAATCCTTCTTACCTAAACATCTACAGTGCGACAAGTTTTGTTCATTTGTTTCTCAACAGCTGAATGGTCTCATTGTAGTTGCCACTATGGGAAAGAACATGCATGAGTTAACTAGAACAAGCTTTGCAAGCCTCAGCTCTGACTGCTGTTGCTGCTGTGGATCCAAACAGCAAAAATACTGGTTTTAGAAGTATCGGTGAGTCAATATTTCAAGTTAACAAAGTAAGATCCTCATCTTCTTATAGCTTATTTTGCCTTTGTCTTCCTTTTCCCTGTAGAGGAGATATATGTCTTTGTGGTTCCCTGAGTTCTAACAGGGACTCTTGGAATAGCTAAAATTGTGTTAAATATTAATTTAGAAGAAACTGTAGGGAGTCTAACAACATGTATCATCCAGCACCCCAAATGGCCATCAGGTCACTGCTACTATGAGTTAGCAATTCTCACTCTGTAATACTGACTCTGACACTGTCCTGGTTCTGGCCAGGCCATAGTTAACCTTCCCAGGCATCCAGCCCAGGTGAGTTGAGTTAGTGTGGGCTGTTTTCCATACCACCTGACACCACTTCCCCATAAAAGCAGCTGGTTGGGGAAAGGTATGGGCTTACAGTCACAGTGATTTTTGTCAGTAAGCTGTCCTTATCCTGACCCCCAGAGGCTCTGTCTCTCCTGTGTGAGTGGTGAGTGGTGCATGGTGCTCAGCCACTGTCTGGGGCTGAACTGCCGCAGTCCTTTTTGGTGCCCAATGTGGGGCTCAAGGATTTTAAGGACAATAATTGGACGAGGGAATGGGCAGAACAGACTAAACATAGCTGGGTGGTGGAATAATTGTAGAGATTTTCTGTTGGGATGAGGATTTTAAGGATGATTTTCATATATGTGATTTGCAGAGGTGAGGGGTGGAATGTCGCAGTTTTGTGTAGCGATGTGTTGGTACAGGAGGAGGGGCTGCAGAAAAGGGATGCTGCAAGAAGCAGCTATAAGTTCTCTGCAGGCCCTGGAGAGTAAATATCATCTGATTCAAGGCCAGGATGGCTGCTAACCAAGGTGGAGCCAATCAGTGATGGTCACAGCACCTCTGTGAATCCCATTTAGGAGGAAAAAAAATGCAAGCAGTTGTATTTTGCCACTGGAGAAGGCAGTGATATGTAAGAAGCTGTGTGGACACCAAGGCCAGGGAAGAAGGAAGTGGGGGGGACAACGAGGCACTTGGAGTACCGGAGAGAGAGAAAGATTCCCCTGCAGCCCATGGATAATGATGGGGAGCAGAAACTGTCTACAGCCTGTGAAGAGATTGA
>VZTU01029178.1:0-23803 GCA_013400835.1 Zapornia atra
AAACCCAAAAAAACCAAACAACCTAAACCAAACCAATCACAATTTTAAATTCTAAATTTGCAGTTTATTTTCTGTTTGTGAAAAGCAGAATAACAAAAAACTGGTTCAGAACTGATGCTTACAGCACAAATATTCTAGCCTCCACTCTCTCAGTTGTTTTGGTTTATTTTGTTTGGGGGGGTGTGGTTTAATATATGTCTATTATTATTATTATTTCTATATTTCCTAGAGGCACTAAGGACAATCTGAACTTAAGTAAATGAAGTTATCCAAACACAGTAAACTACTAATCCATCCCAGAAGATATCTGAAAACTTGCAGCCTTTTTTTATGACTGAGATTTGCACCTTCAGATTAAATCATGGGCATCTTTGCAGTCAAGGAGGTAATGAAAGTCCCCCCAAGAATCCTTTTCAACTTTTGAAAAAGCAACAGATTTTCCTGCTCCAGCAAAGCAAAAATTAACATTACATGCTCTGGAGCACCACCTGCTGGTATGTGACCAATTCTATAGCTACTAGAATATTTTGGTTTTTTTTTTTTCTCAGTGGGTAATTTCGTATTGTCTGTGATTTGGAGTCCAGGGCATAAGTGGAGTTGGGGAGGGGGAAAATCCAGTTGATGTTTCACTTGAAAGTGGGAAGTTGACTAAATCTCACAATGGCCATTATCATTACAGCTCCAGCATGAAGCAATATTCCTGAAGTGGAGTGGTGCCTAGGGAAACAACGGGGGCCACTGTACCTGTGTTGTCCTTCCAATGCCTCCCATATTTGACATGCCTATTGAACACAGCTGGCTAGGAGTTTCTACTTGAAATGACTTTTCATAAAATATTTTAAAATGTAACCCATGAAAACTGAAGTACTGCATGATTGTAGCCCAGAAAAACAGAGCTGTGTTCTTTCTGGGCTCTTCCACCTGGCTCAGAGAATTACCTAAAGCATTGGAGCCACTGTGAGCTGCAATTCTGGGGTGGTACCATTATTCCTCTAGGTAGTTGGGGCTGGAAAGACACTCAAAGATAGGTTTCAGGACAGCTAACCTTCTCCCTGGGAGAGACATAAGCAAGTCAAGAAACTCAGAACATGGATTTCCAAAGGAAGTAATTAAAAAATCCACAACTATACCCTAAATAAATTACTTAAATCATTACTAAGTAAAGGTCCTCAAAATCTCCATCCCACCAGAAATGCTGGAAAATCTATTTACCTTTTCCAAGCAGAGAACATTTTTAGAAATTTCCATGGATGGGGAATTTCAGTTTCCAAAGGGTTCTGGAACTGAGCAAGATTGCTCAGTGCACAACTGTCTTTTCAAACCCTGACAGATAGCCATTCCTTTGGGAAAGTAAAAGTGGCCAAAGCTCTCCTCCCTCTCTCTCCTCAAATACACACACACATCTTAGCATCTCCTGGAGCCATAGAGTTTTCAGCAAACATTTTCAATGGGTCCTGCAACTTCTGAATTTTGATCAGTTCAACTCCCAGCTCCCAGACGTATTGCTTCACTTAGCATAAATTATTAATTTATTACAGGGCAATTCAAGGGGACAGGGGAATAATTCAGCTGGGTAAAGTTATCCAACTGCAACAAGGAAAGTGAACCTCCCATGTTATCAGAGGAGAACATTCCTGATTGCAGCTTTTCAAATGAAAGCAGGTGTAAAGGTGGCAATAATTATTGGAGGCTAACGCTGTCATAACAATTCTACCTTCACTCTTAATCAATACAACTCAGATCAATGTTATTGCTCCACTGTGATAGATTTCAAAAAGCTGCTCACTCAATTTACAGCATCAGCCAGAGCTCTTGAGGCAGAAAGTCAACAATAACCAGGAAAATTAAATATTTAAAGCAAAATTGTGTCTGGCAACTCTGGCATTAGGACTGAAAAGAATAAATCGCATTTATTGTCCTTCCTCTTCCTCTGTGATTCTCTCTTTCCCTTCCTTCTCTGCCCCGTGTCCCCAGGCAGCCAAAAATGCCCATAGGTCTCCAGAGACTGCGCTGGAAACTACAGAGCTAACTGAGTTACCGGTGCAAGAACCCAATGCAAATACTGCCATCAAGTGCCCAAGGACCCGCTTGCCGGTGCAGACTCCTCGGCTGGCAGCCCCGCTCTGCAGCATGCATCACCCCTGCATGCGGGTCTCTCCGGCACAGTGTCAGCTAACAAACCTCAGTGCACGGGTAAACGCGACCATCTTCCTGGAGACAGCAAAGCTGCATTCGATTTTAAAAACGCAGCCAGAATGGTAAATCATTTTCCCTGTGCTCCGGCCTCTGTGTCTGCAAGGCCTATTCCATTTCCTGGCATGTCCCAAAATCAAATTTAAACCCCATCTTGATTCAGCACTTAGGTGTGCTGGCGAGGACTTCAGAAGAAAGCACACTTCAATGCTCGGGATCACTGCCAGCGCTCGCACGGGCTGCCATTAACCTGGGCGTCTGCTGGCTGATGCCCTTGCTGCAGCACAACATGGAGGACGCCCCGGCCCACTGGTGTCCCCCCCCCAGAGCACAGCGGTCCCAAAAGCAGGGACCCCCCCGAATCTCACCCTCACCCTTCCCTCAGTGCTTACAAGAGAGATGAGACCCTGGCCTTCTGGTCACTGCCAGCCTCAAAAGCCTTTCCCCCTCTGTAACTTGTGAGCTTTCAAGTCAGACTTTGACTCTTGGCAGGAAAGCTGATCCAACTGTACACCAGGCAGTGTACAGTTTGTATGCGCAGACCAGATACCTCTGTTGTTTGATCAGGGAATGAGGGCACATGTATGATTAATCACATACAAGTAATAGGAAGAATAGCGCTTATATTCACATTTCAGACCTCAAAGATAGATCAAAAGACCAGTGCTTACTCGCAGTGTCACTTTAGGATAAACAGAGGCTGCCTGCTCTCTGGTGGGTGGCCAATCTGGAGAACACCACACGTACCAAATTTCTGCTACCAACAAACATTACTCCTCTGCTTAGAACGAGGTAATTTATTGGAACTTGTTTCCCCTCCCAAGAAAGAAAGGGGCCAGGGAGTGCACCTGACCTTTCATAGCTGTCCACATCCATCACTGCTAGGACTGTAACACGATTCCTACACGCCGTGGTTTGGTGCTGCCTAACAATTAATCTCATGTGCAGCTGGTCCAGGGCAGCTCCACAAAGGTAATCTGCTTCCAGTGGAATTTTCGAATATGCTTTAAAGTACTTAAGTGTAAAGCTTTGTAAAATGAATAATCCATCACAAATAATTAGAGCTGCCCCTAAGGAGCTGGGTAGTCAGTTAGAAACAGATGTGTCATGCATTTGACTTACCGGCTATGCGTGGCTTTAGGAGTGCTCAGTTCTGACAGAGGCTCTGGCTTGGAGGGTAGTTAGAAACTCTAGAATGTGTCAATGGGCAATTCGTTCCTGTGAGAAAAGGCCACAAAGGATAGCAAGAATGGAAAAGGAATTAACAAGTATTTTTACAGCGGTTTTGAGTCTTCTCTTTTCTTTTCTTTTTTCTTTTCTTTTCTTTTCTTTTCTTTTCTTTTCTTTTCTTTTCTTTTCTTTTCTTTTCTTTTCTTTTCTTTTCTTTTCTTTTCTTTTCTTTTCTTTTCTTTTCCTTTTCTTTTCATGTGGCATTTATTATTCAACTGGTATTTGCTAGTTTTCTGGCACAAAAGATCTTTCATCTCGTTATGTTCTGCACCCTTAATTAATTAGAACATCTTGCTCAGCTGCATGGTCACAGTTTCTGCCTGCTTTGGAACTAATTCTTTGCTTTTTAATCCATTGGTAAATAACTCCGTTCCTCCTCCACCCCTCCCACCCCCGTTTATTTTAAGTAAGGTGTTACTCCTCATACATACTCTCCTGTCCTGTCCCACCGTGCTGTGTTTGGGTACAAGGTTCAGGTTTGGAAATAGAGCCTAAAAGGATTTGATTTTGACTTTCTTTATGGTACTCTCTTGACCCTCCTAATTCTTCAAGAGGTTTTATTTATTACCCATTACACTTCAAAGATCCTATTGACTTATACAGACCAAAACATGGAATTTAAAGACATGCAGGGAAACTGCAATCTGCAATGAGATATGTGAAAAATAAAAGAACTGTAAGAGTATGGGGATGAGAAGACTAAAATGAATGAGAGACTTCTCTATCTAGGAGCTTTGTGCGATAATGTCCGGTGTAAATTACATCATCAGAGATTAGCTAATTCTTCTGATATAACACTGTGTCATCAATTCTTGGATCTAGGTGGCATAAATCAGCTAGAGGGAGCTCTGTTGTTGAAAAAGCTGGGAGAAAAAATACTTGTAATATGGTGAAGCAGGGTAGAGGATAGTTTTGTCTGTCAAAGCCTTAAAGAAAAATTGTCTTCAGGTTATGTTGTGTCAGTTTTATGATTAGGTTGCTTTGTACAGCAGTATATCTAAGAAGTTCAAAAAGGTCACTATGTCAGCAAGTATCTAGCTGAAAGGATACTACAGAACCATTAGTTTCTGTACACCACACCATACAGAAACAGTAAAATACATATGCAAAGCAGGAGCTTTGAGCTTTTTGAGGCATAGCAAAGCAAGATCTTCATAAAAGAGACTGCAAATATGAACCTCCCACTGACAGATTAATTGTGTGAACAGGGGATCTGTTGGCCAAAGGAGGATTCCTTCAGGTGACAATGGTACCAGTTGTCCGAATAGCCTTCCATCTTCCTAAATCCTTTGCCTTGACAGACAAGTTGTAGTTTCGTGTGTTGTCCACCTTAAAGATGTGTATCCTGAATTCCAAAGTGGGGAGAGGGTCTTGCACCTCCACTGAGCTTGGAACACACCTTTTTTTTTAAAAAAAAAAAATTTCAGGCATTATTCCAGGCTTGGTATCTTGGCAAGAGCAGTTTAACTGTTTCCCAGACAAATAAAACTTACTGCAGGGAATGGGTGAAACAGTCCTGTTCCTATGCCACAAGGCACAAACATCTCAAAGCTCCAACACAGGGCTCATTTCAGCTGAGAAAACTGGTCTGGGCAACCCTGCTGTCTGTGATGCTGGGGCAATCCGGGGCTGCCCCAAGCAGTGCTCTAGGCCAAACCCTCCCTGAAATGCTCTCAGGATGATCACAGGTTTATCTGCTTTAACAACAGTTTAAGAGTGGTGTTTAGCCACTGTTGACCTCTTCATCTCCTCAGCTGTGGCAAAGGCCTGAACGTCTAAATATCCATTAAAAATTCAAAGGAGCATTTTAAACGGTGCCTCTGCCTCCCCAGGAGGCAGCAGTTTAAGAAAATGCCCTAGAGTTCAAACTGAATGCACATGTTGCCCTTTGCTGGTGTAGTATTTCACAACCCAAGGAGTTATTTTCTCTTCTGAAGTATATTTTACTTCAATATCTGCATCTGGTCAATAAATGTAAAATACACTGTTATGGAAAATATCAAAGAGTGCTTAATCATCTTTAAGTATTTCAACAAATTGATTATCCAATATCCAAAAGGGAGGTTTTTTTCTTTCTTTCAAAAGGTTTTGATGTTCCTATTTCTTTTAAGTTGGATTCAGCACTCAAGGGATGGCCTTTAATAGAATCACACTGGGTGATTCCATTGCATCAAACAGAGAGACACTATATCATCTCCAGTACACCGAGGGAACCAGCATGGGGGAGAGATTTAGCCCAGTCACTTCAAGTTAATAGGTTATATTCAACCTCATTTGTCTTCAAGACTTTATCTTCCATACTGGGGTCGTTTTTGAAGTTTTATTTTCTTGCTGTAGACCTATGGAATATTTATTCTAAACCACGGTATGTGCTTACCCTGTTTCAAAGTCATCTGTTCCATCAGACTTGAAGATATGTAATTAAAGTAGGAAAGTTTAATGAAGGTGTGAATAGTGTATTTTCCACCCCCACAGAGGAAGTTGGGGAGAGGGGGGAAGGGGGGAGAAGAAAGCTAATGGGTAAGAAATTTGCCCCAAAAGAGCTTGTATTAGTATAGTCCTTTAGCCTGATTAAGTCCAAATTTTTTCTCTACTTCTAAGCACAGAGACACAGTTCACATCCCTGGATAGGTTTTGTACCAGATGAAAAGTACTTCTAGCTCTAATATATATGATGAAAGGTACATGTGGCTTCATACGCCACAATCCTCTTCCTCCTACCACATTTATGTGTTAGGAAGCAGGATTTGAGGCTAGAAGAATGTCAGAGCAGTAAATTAAGGCACAATCCTTAGCACTGTTATTTTGAAAATATAAGCCAGCTGAACTGATAGTAAGCATAAATAGGTGGACCAGTAGGTGGATAAAATGAAAGACAGGACTTTATGTTGGCAGTTAAGACAGTCTTACAGAGATGTAAAGATCAAATGTCTCACCAGTGTTGCTGGTTTTCAAATTCAGGTAGTTCTGACTGCAGGTAAATTTAGAGTTGTGTGTAAAAATATTTAACCTCATTGTGCCAGTGAGGGACTGCAATCAGCAGAGCTCTGTAAGCAGCATAAGCAATGCTGGTTGTGCTTTTTACAGCAGTGAAGCTTTGTTGCCTGCATAATGCCCCCACTAGGAACTACACCGAGAACAGTACATACACACTGTCTCTAAACGTTTGATCCCAATAAGATCAATGAGTCATTTACCACTAAATGTAAGGAGTTTAAAACACAGACCTTTTTGTGATGTTCTCTTCATTCCCCAGTAAGTGAGGATTCCCAATGGCTGTTTCAAGCTCCTGATTATGAACACCCTCCCGCAGTTCCAAGCTCCAGAAGTGCAGTTAAGTGAGTCAAGGAAGCAATAATCTCTCAGAAGGATAAGTGTTGTTTTATGCATAGAGCTTTTTGCTGTAGACAGACATCTACATATTTTCAGGACTCTTGGTCAGGTTGTTCAGAATTCTGATCCATGGCTGCCCTCATTTTGGTCCTTTTGAAATACTTTATCATAAGAAAGTATTTAGTATTCAAAAGCCGTTGATCCAGTTCAAAGTGATACATATTAACACAGGCTTTTTTAAACAGAGGCTAGAGCAGAAAAATGAGTGTGCCCAGGCCAGGGCTAGCAGAGAACAGGTTCTCCAGTTAATCTGATGTATGCTTATCCTAGAGAATGACTGGAAGTGCAGGAAAAAAGAACCTTTACTTGCTAGGTTCAAGCTAGGACAAGTCTAAGCAACTTGAGAAATACTTCTGGCATCTCTAGGTGTTTGCATATCCCATGGACTTAAGAGTGAAGCTGTGTTCAGGGAGTTCAGAAAAGCACACACTTTAAACAGTAAAGCAGGAATTAGTCTTCCAAGTAAAAAGGCTTGTTTCTCTTGAAGACAAATACTGCTGAAGCACACGTCAAACTCAGCCTAGAAGAGATACACAGCATCACCAGAACAGCCAGAGATACCCACTTTCTGGGCCAATATACTGGACTTGCCCTTTACTGCAACCCAATTACACTTTTCTGCAGCCTACTGCAAACAGGTATACACAGCAAATATGAGAATCAGGTGAAACAACTGAAGTACTACCTCATACATAGCCCCAACCCTCTTTGAAGCATAAACACATTTAAAAATGCTCAATACACTTTCCCAATAATATCAGAAAAACATGTGTTTGTGTCATTAGAACTTAAAGATAGGTACCATACTCAAGCTTACGCTGCACTGGCAGTTCAGAGCAGGATACCTGTATTTACTTATGTAGAAAGCACTTCAAGAAGCAAGTAAGTATCATTGTTTAGGTGGTAACAGAAACAAACAATTGTATAACAAACACTGAGAGATTCAAAACTTGTCAGATTCTCACCATCCTTTTAAACAAGTAAATATAATGTAACTGTTGGAGAGGGTTCAGAGGAGGGCCACGAAAATGGTTAGAGAGCTGGAGCACGTCCCCTATGAAGAGAGGCTGAGGGAGCTGGGCTTGTTCAGCCTGGAGAAGAGAAGGCTGCAGGGGGACCTCATTGCAGCCTTCCAGCACCTGAAGGGACCATACAAACAGGAGGGGAGTCAACTTTTTAAAAGGGTAGACAATGGCAGGACGAGGGGGAATGGATTGAAGCTAAAGGAGGGAAGGTTTAGATTAGATATTAGGGAGAAATTCTTTACAGAGAAAGTGGTTAGGTGCTAGAACAGGCTGCCCAGAGAGGTGGTGGATCCCTGGAGGTGTCCAAGGCCAGGTTGGATGGGGTCTTGGGCAACCTTGTGTAGATCCAGGCCTGGAGGTTGGTGGCCCTGCCTGTGGCAGGGGTTGGAACTCTATTGTCCTTGGGGTCCCTTCCAACTCAGACCATTCTGTGATTTTATAAAAAATGCCATTGCTTTATAGCAGAAGATTTTGTTTCAGAAGAAAGACTCTTTCAGCTGTACAGGCATTCACAGGTGGAGTTCTAGTTACTAAAGTAATTCATTATGATATTTTTATTAGATAGGTATGTGTGGTACTGAATCTCTCAAACAGGGCTGTCAGTCACTATGAAGAAGGTACAGGACTCCCCACTGCAGTTGTTGCAATGGCATCTTGACTTTGGTAAGAGTCCCAGAACTGCAGTTGGGGTGAATTCTTACAGTCCTGGTAAGGATTTCCAGGGCTATTAGTATCTCTCTTAGTTTTATTAGCAGGACAGCTACTCCAGCAAGTGCATGATGCACTGCTATGGGCTATTTTTAAGTACCTGCAAAACCTATCATTATCTTATAAAAATATAAATAATATTTATTATTTATAATAATATAAATTATATGAATTATTATTATTATCTTAGCCGTGAAAAAAAACCCCTCCAAAACAAACAACAAAACCAAAGCACCTTACCTTAACAATTCCTACATATGCAGGAACAGTTTCTACTGACTATTCAGATTATCTTATCTATGCACAACTTGGTCAGCTCCTTTCTCGGCAGTAGGAACTGCTCAGAGAAGCCCCCAGGATTCGTCAGTTTCTCCACCCAGGCTGTGAGTTAACACACCTCCACGTGCTGTGGTGTCCCTCCACTGGTCTCAGCCCCTCAGGGGAAACAACACATGGAGAGATCCAGCACCAATTAGGCAGTTGCTTTGAGACAAAGCAAGCTAGGAATTCAGACAAGTACTTTGTCACAAATTAATCCACTCTCATCTGTACAGAGACAATCTGGGGAGTTTCTGTGACTAAGCACTGCAGGTATGCACCCGGGCACAGCCTTGTATGCACAGCCCTTGCAACTGCCAGAAACATCATAACTGTAACTACAAGAACTTGGATTTCCTCCTTGTATCACTATATTATAAACTAATTTGCATGGCTTTTGCCACACCTGCCTTCACAGAAAGTGTAACATGCACGGCGTTACCTTGAATCCACTGGCTAACTCTGAGGTCTTACTTTTGGCAGCTGGCTATGCCGCTGACTCTCTGCAGCACTGCACCCCGAGGAACAGAAAGGCAAAATCATTACAAAGTAGCAATCAACTAACGAGTCTGCACACATACCCAAACCTAAACTGCAGGAAGCATATTTACAGAATTTTCCTACCAAAAGCAGTTGCCTTGACGTGGTGTCTAAACAATGACCAGAAGTGGTGGTGGAAAGATTTCCAGCATACAAAAGACATAACTTAGAGAGCAGAATTAAGAAACAAATAAGCAAAACCCAACAACAAAAAAACCCAAACCAAACCCAACCAAAAACGTAAACACCAAACGCAGTGCCCCAAGAAAACACGATATAGTAACATTTCAGCTTCTTTGCATGTGATGGCTTTTACAGATCGATGCCAGTTCTGCTTCGATGCATAAAAATTTAGAAGAAATAGTCCAAATGAAAGATAGAAAATAGATATATTTTTTCCTCAGTTTGCTTAAGAGAATTATATCCAAATGCCATCTATTGACGAAAATATTTCAGATTAATAATACATTAAAAGACAGCCTTGTAAGCCTAATTTCATTTCTCCAAGCGTATGTTCATACAGAGGTTCTCACCTGCAGATGGTCAAACCCTTTCTGAAACATAATCATTGAACCCAAATAAGTTTTCTACCTTAATTAGTTTCCCTGTAAGTATTTGAAACTATCCTTCCTATTACACTTAAGTGTATGCCTTTTACATTTCGTTATTTGTTTATCATCTTTCTGGATTCACATGGAAGCATCTATGTAGTAGTGTTTCCTTTTACTTAGCCTGTGTCTCATGATGAAGGTATCGCCTAAAATCCTTTTTCTCTGCTTCCCTTTCCCAAAATCTGCTCCCTTTGGGGTGGTCTCTTTGAAGTCTCTTGAAGTTGCTGCTAATGTCTGAGAACCAACAGCTCTAGGATTCCTGCTGTTTATCCTTACACGGGTATTTGTCACAAGGTTAAAACACAACAGCCCACAAAGGGCCTTGAATTTCGTCTGAGAAGTCTTTCCTCCCTAATTCGTTGCTTTTGTTAAAAATGAACTTCTTTTACATTAATGTTTCCCCTCCCGTCGAGGGGCAACTTTAGGACAAATTGGGAAGAATGAGAAAGTTTAAAAGTTTCATTTCTCCTGCAACAGAAAGCAGAGGAAGTGAATCATTTTCTGAGCTGTTAGGCCGCTCAAGTACTCACGCAGATTTTAAAAGTATCTCAGAGGAAGAGCCGTGAGGCAGAGTATGAGACGCAGATTTACTGGGCAAGAGGCTGTGACTAGTGTGGACCAACGACTGAACTCACAACAGAACCAGGAAGAGAAGACAGCAGCACCTGGACACCTCATCACTGTGGGAGCAATATATTTTCATGAAGTCCATCTGGCAAAAAGTGACAATTACTCTGAAAATGCTGATGGTTCACACACGCACACAATCTGCAACACACTTTATGGAAGGATTCAAAGTATTCCCGTCGGGGTAAATGTCATGACTCAAACATTAGATGCTCTAGACTCTCCAGCACACCCCCCCCCCACACATTACCTCACTCCAATTTTCCAAAAGAAGTTTAATAATTTCTTTTCTTTCTTAGCAAAAGACCTCAGACAAAGGAGCAGCACTGTTGGATCAATAGCAATGCTTTATAAGGTATACAAAGTATGCATTTGTACAAAAATGGTTACAGGAACACATAATGTTTCTTTAGTTGCATTTACTGTCACATTGGTCAGAAGTAAAATATGTTTAAGAAGGGATATTCATGGGTTTGTGTCCACATTTAATCAAATTTAACACTGTTCTGTTTTTTTTTCAAAACAGTTTTTACTGTCTGCTTTTCCCCTACAAATACAGGGCTTGTACCTGGGAATTTTGGGGTGGGAGGAAATTTCCTATTTGTAAAGATGAGTCCCAAAGTCAGATTTTTCCAGGAAAATGTGAGAAAGTCTGTGTTGAGGGATGATTTACAGATATACGGTTTTGTTTCCTTTGCAGAAGACAGTAATTTCTTGCCTTCCTCCTTTATTGTCATGATACTGTGGAGTTTCAGTGGGTTTCTTTCATATTAGTAACCTAATGCAAATGTTCCTAAAAACAGAACAGGCCAAAGTGTTTTCCTCTACCTGCAGTGGAGTCCAAGGTAAACATTTCAGGGGGGCGATGTTCAACGTTTCTGATTCCTTAATAAACTTCTGGGAAATGACTGTAAACATCTCTCAAGAAAGGATCCAAGAAAATAACTGGTTTTTATCTATCTATCTATATATATATATATTTTTAAACTGCTAATTTCTCAAGTTAATTAATTAACTTTCTAGGTTTCAGTCACACATGATAAAATATCAGTGGTTCATTGTGACATCTGCCTGCAAAGTCTTCAAGATTCATAATGAATTGAAGTGAAATTTTCCTTAGTCTGTATCAAAAAAGTAGTTTCTTATATTTATTATGCTACTGAGCTCTTGTCCTCATGAGCTCCTTTTCCAGATAGCTCTTTTAATACCTTGAAATGCTTTCCTTTGCTAGTTTTCCAGGCCTGTTAACCAAAATAGCAGCATAATTTCAATAAATTCATAAATTCTGCTTATGTCTTCAAATGAGATTGAACTTCCTCCTTGCATTATTCAGACTAAGAATAATATTACTATAATTTATCTGTTGAATTCTGTGAAAGAATTAGATTTTCTTTGATTGGTCTTCTTCTAGCTAAGAGATAGTCCAGAGTTCATGTAGAAACAATGAGATAGAACATAATGTTTTTTAGTGTTCTTCTTAGGAAGCAATTCTTATCTGGGTCATTAGTCAGTAGAATTTCAGCAACACGTATTCGCTTGAGCCTAGGACTGTTGGTCTAATGTTGTAAAAACACCTTAGGAGTGCAAGTCTTTAATGCTTTCTTACAGCTGGAGGAATCACAGAAGTGGAAAACAGGTGTCCGGGCCTGTTATCAGTTGAAATGGCAGGGTGTGACATCCTTCAGGTGCATAACATTTCTTGGAAGTCCATGCCTTCATGTTAAGTATGTAAACTAAGCAGAAATGGGAAGAGGTTTAACTGTATATAGTCAAAGACTAAGTAGACTGCTGGCTAATCCTGACAGAAAATAACAGCGAGCTCAGACTTTTGTTTTCTGCATGGTCCTTTGGACACTGGAAAATGGCATATTTCATGTTTCCTAAAGTAGGTTCTGGAATTTCTTGGATGCATGGGTGGTTTTGTTTTCAGCATCCTCTGAGATTCCTAACATGTAATATAATTCAGAGGAGGAAAATTTGCACTGAAATTATCAAGTCAGTGTTACTATGACATTTTTCAATGAGAAAAACAGTTTTTAAAATAATCTAATGAGTTGTCAGAAGATGAGGAACAATAGCAGAAAATATTTGTGTTTTGGCATACTTGCAGGGTAGAAATTTCTTCCCACCATGCAAGTACAGACTACAGATTTTAGGACTGTATGGTCTGGATCTGAAAAAGATTCACTGCCTTGTTTCCTCTGCCCTTGGACATCAAAAGGATGTCCAAAACTGGTAGGAGCAGAGAAAGAAGAAAGGAAGCAAGACACAGCTATGGTATGCAGTTATCAGCAGGCAATTCTATCGAACTTTAAAAAGATATTTGTAGCTATTTTTGCTAGGTAGTACTGTGCAGGGAGAAGCAATTAGTCATGGAAATTGCTCTACTCATGGGGCAAATACAAATAGCAACAGGCATGCTTTAAAACCTGCTACATCAAAAAAGATTTTGAACACTGAAAAACAGTGTGTAGCATCAAAATTCATGTACTCCTTACTGAAAAAACCCCAACAAACCCCAAAACCCCCACCTTGTCCTCCTTTTTGAACAATAGTTGTAAGATGTAGGGAGCATATATTGCAACTGTATGATTTATAATTAAAACTGAGTTGTAAGAGTCCTGAGAAGGATGCATTGTCTTTTCAGATAACTGTTCTTTATTTCCAAGAACATTCTGTCCTTCCTGTTAAAACAGGATATAAATTTTAGCTTTATCACAGGATGAGGCAAAATGCATGACATTTTCAATCCCCGTGTAGAAAGTTACAATTTTAGGCATCCAATGAATACATAAATATTCATCTCTGTATTTCAAAGAAAAGGAATGTTCCCTCAATTTTTTTGTCCTTAAAGACAAAAATTGTATTCATTCAATCCTTTCCCACATTAGTGTCTTGTAAGAGTGCTACAGTTTTCAGGAAACTTCCAGAGAGCAAGCTATAAAGACAAAGCCCGTAGGCAATCAAAAACGGGAGTAAGAGACCCTACTGATAATTCTAAGAATATATATAGCTTTGCTGTACTGCAAATTGCAAGCCTGAAAAGCCTTCAGTTTACAGGTGGGTGTTCTGAGGACAGATACCTGTAAAGATTTGGCATGCCACCAGAAAATGAATAAACTGATGCTTATTGCCCCCTTGTTTTCTCTTGCGAGATGAAATCCTCTATGAAAATAGAGCCATGATAACATCACAGAAACGGTGACATCAGAATAGCTGTAAAAAAAGACAAAAACTATGTTGACCTCGCAAAGATCTGGGTGGGGGAGATTCTTCCCCAGGCAAGTGATGAAAGCCTGAAGTCACGTGAGTACGCACATTTGCCTTAGGGATCCCCCAGAGCTACCTCAGCTTCTCGGGGCCCGCAGGAATCCTCCCTTCTTGTCTCAATCAGCATTGAATGCAGTTTCCCACGCTGGCCAAAAGGGGCTGTGCCAGGGGAGCGAGAAGGTGGAGCTATTAGTGAAAAAGAACAACCTGAGAGTGCCTCCAGCCAGCTAGACTTCGAGTGATACTCACTGGCCCTTTGCTGGCTGCTCTTGGCTCTGTGCTGCAAGTAGTTTTCAACGCTCACCCAAAACTCTCCTGCCCATGTTAGGCACATGGAGCTGAAGGACACGACTCATGACCAGCCGGGAGTGGACAATTTGGCCTTCCAGGTAAGCACGGTTTCCTTTGCTTTGTGGGGGAGAGGAAGGACTTAAAAACAATGAACAATGTTGTGTTCAGTCCCTGAAGAAAGAAAAAGCAGTTTCTGCTCCTCGCCTGCTGATATTTTACAACTCCCCACATAATTTGCACCGATACTCTGCCAATGTACAAGGCTCTTGTATAAAAAGCTGGAGCACGATCAACACATTGAGGAGCAGGCTCTGCTCGTTGCCTTCATCTGCTGCCCGGTATACTAGTGTCTTTGAAAAGTCTCACGACTTAGTGTATTTCATAGGCTGATGACCTCACAACTGGCTCGTCCAGCTCTCCCATCTGCCATATCAGTTAGTGCTTTTCCCGAGGGTAAGGGGTTCAGTCCTGTTCAAAAGAGGTCATCATCATGCAGCAGACACGTATCTCAAAGCAATGTATATTAGTAATCATAATCACAGTGGGGCACATCTTCCACACATAAATAAGCGCAATTGTCTTGTTCTGCTCCCAAGAACAGCATGGAGAGGAGGTAAGGAGCCAAGCCATAAGGTTTTGCGGTTTATGTGCATAAAGTTAACAACTATTTAAAAAAAAAATATATTGCAGATTTACAGAATTGCAGAAGCACCAAAAATCCCCAGCTGCTAACCAATTAGTTATTGTTTCTCAGTGCCCAGCACCCCTGCACTTTCATAGGAGTTAGAGTAGGGACAAAGACAAATAGGTGAACCCACAGCCAGGCTGGGTCACTCTGCTCGTTACTGAAAGTACAACACGTGGGGGAGAGACCGTGCCTCTAAAGACTGCCGTGTTAGCAAAGTACCCTCTGGTCTCCCTTGATCACCCCCTGATCCTTACAGCGCCACTGAGCTCACTAGCAGGAAGGGTAACATGGGTGTGAATATCAGCTGACAGCGTTCAAGTAACACAGAAAGGTCTTTGTAGCATGCGGAATATTGTGTAACACCAGTGACATCCAACCACTGCATATTCACTGGGCTGTAGAGACAGACAAGCAGGAGTTTGATAATCTGCCAGTCAGAGAATTTTTGTTGAACGTAAGGAAGGAGTGTCGGGTCCCTACTCCAGTCAATAGTTAACGACTCATGCCAAGCGGGACAGCTTCATGAGAAGATAGAGAGATAACTCTCGAAACATGACAGCCCGGTGGTTAGGGCATTCTCCTGGGTAATCAGAGAGACTTCAGTGCCTGTGCTTCAGAAAAGATACACAAACATTTCGAACTCGGGTCTCCCTCAGTTCAAGTGAATGAGATAAGAGAGGGCTCCATCCTGGCTGCATTTTCACAGAATACCTGTATCTTAAAGATAGTGCAGATACTGCGCCTCCTCACTCATGAAAGAAGTCCTAGCTGCAGGAGCCCAGTGCCAAACACTGATGAATGACCTAAGCCGAAAAATTGACTCTTTCCCCAGCAGTCTCTGTGAGGCGCAGGACAGACACTCGGGTCAGTCCTCTGCCAACCAGCTCACCTGGGCACTGTGCCGGGTTTCTTTCCTCTCCATTGCAGAGGCTTGCAGCAGCCTGCAAATCCTCACTGATTTAAATAATTCAAAGATGCCAAACCATGGAGACTGTCCGACAGTGAAACCTGCGGCCCGAGTCAGGATTTCTGGTTACTTTACTTTCCTGGAACACCAGAAGGTGTTCATATTTACATTCACGCTATCTCTGACTCAACGTATAAGTCACTCCCTTGACAAAATAAGAAACAGAAGGAAATAGGTAAACTGCTGCGTATAGAAAAATAAATCCCTTCACAGTAGAAGGCACTGAGAAGAAACTATCAATTTTTTTTCCTTATTTAATTTTTATTTGAGCTTTTCTTGTACAAAGAGTGAAGTTTCCTTTCTCCAAGATACAGTGTCTTCTGGTATTAAGCAATGAGTGTACTCCCTAAATCACAAAATATAAGAGTGTTCTGAAAAGGGATTAATTATTTTAAGTATCAGTGCGGGATTGCACTCCACGGGTACCTTCAGATGTACCTGAGCCATTTAATGATTAACACACAAAAGGATAGGAAAAAATAAGACGGGGACAAAGTAAAGTTGCTTTAGGTAGTTTGGTTTATAAAGTAACCAAGTTAAGAAAACAGCTCTCAGTGTCATACAAACCAGCTCAAAGCTAAGAAGTGATGGATGAAGGATCGTATTCGAGCCTTATGATATCAAGAATGAGAGGCATTATGCCTTCTGTTTTGGAGTTTGTAATATAATCTGCCTTTTGACTAGTTGTGCAAATGGTCAGAGGGGGATAATTCAATTTCATATCGGCTATTGATATTTAAACACACATATCCTTCTATACTGTCGTAGGATTTTTCTCCTACTGCGTCGCAGAAGCATAGCACTTTTTCAATTGTACTGTAGTAGTAGACCTTCAGAAATCAGTTAACCAATGTGAACTTTCAGAGGGCATGCATCCACAGAGCATAACGTTCTATTAACACTGTCAATTACTTTTTAAAAAATGCGTGATCCTCCAAAACATCACCTACTTCTTTTACACGCTATGCAGATTCCAGTTGAACTGTTTATAGGCATAGCTTCAACACCTGCAGGTCATCCGTTGTAATGCATTCTGTATCTATATCTACACTAATGTCATAGAGAATGTATAGAAATACTACCGTGACTCGTGTACTCGATGTGGTTCCCTTAACTTCTCGCTGAAGGCACTACAGTTGTTCACAGAATTTCCTGCTCAGAAGCCCTGCAACACTAACATTAACCCTAAAACAGATTGATTTACCTAGTTTGTGTTCAGCCCTCATTTAAGAGGCAAATGTTTTGCCTAATCAGTTCTGATGATTCAAATTTCTGCTAATGATGACATTAAACAGCAAGTCACAGCTACTCCTCAAGGAATGGTAAGAGCTGGCTCATGACAGGGAGTGGTACGTGGGATGGAAAAACTCCCTGACTCTTAAAAGGAGCTCAGAGTTAAACATAAAGTAAATGCAATGCAAAGGGAAGATAATGTCTAACAAATATTAATTGCTCACTAGCCTGATATTGTCTGTGTTGCAATGCATTAAGCAATCGGTACCTGTTTCTGTAGCAGAGCACACCACGCTCCTCAGCTGATTTAAGGAAGGATCCCCTTTAAAATTTGTCTTTCACTCGTGCTACACAAAGGCATTGGCACTGCCATAATACATGCAGCTTTTGTACTTAATTTAGTTCAAACAAGGTTATAACATATCTTAAGAAATGTTATTTCTTTCGGTTTTTACCGCCATTCTCCAGAGCTTCCTAGATATTCTTGTCTGGTTGGCTAACTCAGACTATATGCATTGTTAAGGATTTATATGTCATGGGCATCACCATTGTGACTGCCCTCGGAAATTATGAAAGCATTGCACTAATTCCATCAGACACAGGTGGGAAATGATGCAGTTCTTTAACCAATTTACTGGTTTTCAAAAGTAATATTTGTTTTTTTAAAAAAAAGTGTGATATACTACCCCCTCTCTTACAGGAAATAGTCAAAGTTAGTCATGCGTTTGATCTCTTCTCGGGCTAAGTAAATATTCCTCGTGAAAACAATTTTTAGGATTTTTGTCCTTGTGAACTTCTTTGTGCTCCTGCTTGCCATCAGCAAATGGTATGAATGCAGAGGTCATGTGCACCTTGTTATCTCCTCAGGAATATGTAAATCTTTCCCTCCCCCGTCCCGTCCCGTTTCCATTTTTCTGGATTTTGCTTTCAGCCTCTCATACATTTTACTTGGTCTGAGAGCAAACGAATTTCCTGTTTCCTTCTCCACGGCCAGTTTGTGCCAGTCGTTTCATCCTGTTCATCCTCAATTCAGGATACTATCCAGCTGTCTCACTCGAGACTGACAACTGAAGATTTTAAAGAAAACACTATGTACTCAGAGGTGGTGAGTGTAATTTACAACTCACTTCAAAACACCCCTTGAATATTTAGCCAGCTGAATATAAATCTGGCAGTATCTGTTGTTTCTACAACTCATTCGCTATAGTTTAACACATGGATAGTGTATTGTATCATTTGACAGTAATTTATGAATGCTATGATTATTGATTTTAAAAGTTTTCCTCAATATTTTAAATGCATTTTAAGACCTTTAGAATCATGACATGTTGGCTAACGAAAGGCAGTACATGGGGGGAAATTTAGATCAATGGTCTTCAAGTACACTGAATGTTAAAAGACTAGTAAAGTTTTGAACTGTATATTAGATGGCCTCAATTCAGCTGCCTGAATGCAATCTGAAATCCAACATGGTAACTTCAAACAATTGCTTTAGAAGCATCTGTTTTCCACAGATGCTCCACATGAGTTCCTTAAGTACCCTGATTCTAATCTCCAACACTAATGTAATGACCCACCCTTAAACCATAAGCAGTTTAAGCAGCTGCCTGGATGCTCAGGTAGCCAGGCTGTTTTCATCACTAGCTGGCAGGAGTGGAAAAACCCTCTACTGTAGGGTAGGTGCTGCTGTTCAAAGCACAACCATAAGTTGGGAGCTCTTTTCAAAATCAATCATCCTTCAAAAGGCGGGGAGGAAGTACCAGGGAAGGTATTCAATAAGACTTGGCAAATTAACTGTTTATCTAGAAGGATGTAAACAAACATTGCAAGATCACTTACAAGTAGGAGATAGGTTCACGCCCTTGCTGTTTAAACAAATATTTTAAAAGCAGGAAATTCTAATTGGTTTTTAAAAAAACCAGCAAAGTGTGAAAGCAGAAGTGCAACTGATCAACACTTTTAATACTGCCAATATTCAAAGTAGATGGTTCAATTCTGTAAACCTTCGAGTGTGGCTACGGGGAAGAGAATTTTCCTGTTCAACCTTCTCTAATTTGGTTTTAACTTCCTGCTTCCTTATGTCACCACAAATTGAATGGTTTCAGAAGTGGCTTGGCCTGTGCTTTCATCCGGTTCTCCTGGCTATAGTCCCTAAGGCTACACAATGTTTTTTTCTGGACAGACTGGATTGATGGGCTGAGGTCAACTCTATGAGGTTTAACAAGGCCATGTGTCAGGTCCTGCACTTGTGTCACAACCCCAAGAAAACCTACAGACTTGGGGAAGAGTGGCTAGAAAGTTGCTGGGCAGAGAAGAACCTGCGGTTGTTGGTTGACAGGTAGCTGAATATGAGTCAATAGTGTGCCCATGTGGCCAAGGAGGCTAACAGCATCCTGGCTTGTATCAGGAATGGTGTGGCCAGTAGGACCAGTGAAGTGATTGTCACCCTGCTCTCTGCACTAGTGAGGCCTCATCTTGAGTGCTGTGTTCAGATTTGGGCCTCTCTCTACAAGAAGGACGTTGAGGTGTTGGAATGAGTCCAGATAAGAGCAAGAATGCTGGTGAAAGGTCTGGAGCACAGGTCTTCGGAGGAGCAGCTGAAGGAACTGTGGTTGTTTAATCTGTGATAGAGGAGGCTGAGGAGACACCTCCTCATTCTCTAGAACTACCTAAGAGGAGGTTGCAGTAAGGTTGGTCTCTTCTCCCAAGTAACTAGGAATAGGATAAGAGGAAAAGGTCTCAAGCTGCATCAGGGGAGGTTTAGATTGGATATTAGGAAAAAAATTATTCATTGAAAAGGTTTTCAAGCATTGGAACAGGCTGCCCAGGGAGGTGTTCAAAAAACATGTAGACATGGCACTTCGGGACATGGTTTAGTACACACGGTGGTTGGACTTGATCTTAGAGGTCTTTTTGTACCTTAAAGATTCTATGATTCTCTGTTCTGCAGACATTTCCAAGGAGAAGGAAGAGGATAATGAGCAAATATGAGAGAAGCTTTTCGTCCCGATCTGGGTGATTAGGTAGCAATCTCCAGCAGTAGGTGATGAGTACTGGCAGATTGACATTTTGGTGAGGAGCTTCTTCAGCAAACTCAGAGAGACTATGCAAACAAGAAAAAGAAATATAAATCAGTTTTGGTTATAATTTAAATATTGCTATTCTTATGAGAAAAGAAAAAAAAATCTTTTTCTTCAAGGGGTAGGGTTAAATAATGTGTTTTCATTAAATGAAAAATGTATGAAGGGGAGGATGAAGGGAATGTATTTGAAGAATCAGTTGTGAAATATATGCAAATTAGTTCCATGGCACTCATTCAAAGGCTGTTGTAGTCAACAGAGGTCATCATTCACTGAAGTACATTTGCTATCAATAGTAATTAACAAGTTTCTACTGACTATGCCAGAAATGCGGTATGATCACTTGAAAGGAGTGCTTTTCGTGCTTGCAGAAAATAACACAAATCTATCATTCTGCAGCACAGGCTATTTAGAGTTCCAGCAATCATGTGATGCTCTTACCGGCTTTCCGTGACATTACTCATACATTCATATATTTTAATTACTCTATAAATGATACTCTTATGTAATTATTGCAGTCGAGCAGTGGGTTGGACAAAGTGATTTCTAGAAGTTGCTTCTGATGCAAATTATTCTCTACTTTTGTGGCTTGGAGCTAGAGAGATAGCAACTTGTATGCTCACTGTTTTTCACATGTTCTCTGGCAAAAGCCCTAAGCATTCTGCTTTTTCTTGCTCAACAACAAGCACAGAAGTCTTCAAAGGCACTGTCCCCAGGTGAGTGTGTGTCAGTTACAGAACTGTACCACTCTGACTTCGCTATGTTGTACCTTGTAGTATTTTTAACATAAAATATCTCAGTGCTACAGTTAAGCACCGCTTCTTCTGGTACTTGTGGTTTGGTTTGTTTTTTTCCCACTGTATGGAGAGGAAAGCTCAGTAGAAGCTTTCATTGTTTACTGCAGGGGCAGCTATGGCAAAACTCCTCAAGCAGCGTTGTTAGAAGGCAAATGAGTAGCAGTAGTGTTTTCTGAAAAAGAAATACCTACTGCTTGAGGGAATGCAAAGGTACTCTTCTCTTAGAAGGGAGGGGACTGATGTGGTTTATCAGGGCCACAGCAGGTGAATCAACAGCTTTTTGTGATTCCCTGCTCCTCCCCCATGCACACAAGCTTACAGAAACACTGTTCTCAAAACAGTGGATTTTTTGGTGAAGTATAGAGGCAGAGTATCTTTAAGGAAAATATGTTGCTTAAAAGTGTTCTGGTTGCTTCTAAGGTCATGCTTCCACTAAAAGGCAAAATTTAATTTCTGTCTAGTGGTAGTGCTTTTATGAATTTACTATGATTAAGCTCATTTTGTATTGTTCATTCGGAAATGTTTGTTTTCTTAGAAGGCTAAATGTAGATACTAATTTACTTGGTTTTTTATTGTGTAAACAATGAGATATTTCATGAAGCAAAACACTGAAATGGCCATACTGTAACTACTGCCTTAAGAAAACACTGAAATATAAAACATTTATATAAATTGCAGATATAAGTTATCTGACATTTTGTTTAATCAGCTTTCTTATGAAACCCGAATAAGAACCATTCCTTCGAGGGTCATTAAAAAGAAATAATATATCCTTCAGAACATTAAGAAACAAAAATCTCAGCTTTGGACTTAAAAAAAGAAAGCCGTGGAGCTGGTTATATTTGTCTTCAATTCTATACTCTGATAAAAGGTTTACCACAAACCATTAAAGTTGTGCCCCTGCTGTCAGAATTCACACAGCCTTGGGTTAACCTCAGCAAGGCCCAACACTCCCCAAATGCCAGATGTGGTATCATGTTTTGCATGAAAAGAGAAGGGGCCTTGGATTCATTATTCTTTTTCCTTGTATATCTGCACTAAGGTAGACACAAAGTAATATTTGATTTTAGATTTTCTTAATAATGTTAATAGAAAGCAGTCATAACAATAAAGTAGTGATATAATAAAGTTCTGTGCATATTTAAATACATGGTAAACAATGTGAAAAGATGTGGACTGATGTTTTTTATATTGAAATACAACTAAAAATAGTTTGCACTCTCAAGGTAAACAGTGTATTTCACAAATTCACAGAGCTATAGCCCAGCTTGTAGGTGATTCAGGTAAGCTCCTGGCCCAGAGAGGATGCTGTGCCATGGGGGAAAGCAGGAGATTGCAAGCTTCCCTGGGCAACATACGAAGGAGGTAGACTGGGGATGGTGGTGGGTATGGAGGCAGTAGGTATGTGCCATGGGCTTCGAGCTGTTTCCAGGAGGGAGAACATGCTGCCACAGGGAGCACAGCCACATGCAAATGTGAAAGCATGTTTCTCCAACATGGAAGGCTGGATTCCCCTGGTTTGTAATGTAGGTTGTGAAATCTGTGAGAAGCACTGGCCATCAATATATCCCAAGTTTAAGCCCAGGAATAAATATTTCAATATTCTGAGCACTCAGTGTCCTTCAGGTGAGAAGCCCACCTTCTTAATCTTCTGAGAAGAGTGCTCCCATTTACCAAAACCAACTGTGACTTAGTAGGTGGCGGTATCTGCTTTCTCCTAAGGGAACGAATAACAGCTTCTATGTATGTACTCCTACACAATTTTAATTACTGCCTCTGTTTTAGTTTTGCCTTTGAAGTGCTTCAAGTGTCTCACTAGGAACTAATGGGAGGGTTTTGAAGGACTTTCAGTGCAGAAAATCCAGGCTGGAGGCAGGGGCCGGGCCCGGCAAGGTGTGCAGCAGGCCTTGCCTCACACAGCAGTTTGGGGAATGCATTTAGTACATGAAAATAAAAGGTCACTACTCCAAATGGCTGCGTAAGGCAGGCCAGCTCCTCTCGGTAGGGTAAGACAGAACCACCAACTGAGGAAAATGCTGTCTACCTTCACCATGGTCCCTCCAGGACACCTAAGGGCAGGCAGCCAGTCATGCTGCCCTGGTGCAGCACTGGAACAAGGAGGCTGGAGGGTGGTTCAGGGCCCATGTGCCGTTATACTGTGGCAGTTACGCTGCTGCCGTTGAACCTAACAGTCACCTTCCCTGGTCTCCCAGTGCCACCATGGGCACCGCCAGTGGTGTGGCGTTACGTACCCCTGGGACAGCTGCTTTTCGTCTGCCTCTCCAGGCTGGGCCAGAGGGAAGTAATGCAGGGTGGGCACAGCAACCTCCATGTGTGGGCCAAGCAGGGTTGGGGGGAGGCTGTGCTGCTCCCAGCTGTCTGAAGGGCTGTCTCAAACATGGCGGAGGTCAGACTGCAGTTGTTCCAAAGCTTTAATGTAGCCAGGCTTATGTGGATTTGGGTAGTGAACTGGTGCATTCTTAATGAAAATGTGCTTCATGGCCAAATTTAAAGTTTCTGCTGCAAAGCCTGTGGGTGTTATCTCTCTTTAAAGGATTGTTACCTTTTCTGGGTAGCTTTACCTAGGAATAAATTTATTGGCTGAGTTAAATATTCAAAACAGTAAGCCCCCTCCCCAAATTTAATGATTCTCCATACATAAAATGTCCACCATATCACAGAATCACAAGGTTGGAAAAGACCATTAAGATCGTCAAGTCCAACTATTCCCATCCTATGCTAAGACATATCCCCAAGTACCTCATCTACCCTTTTTTTAAACACATCCAGGGAAGGTGACTCAACCTACCTCCCTGGGCAGCCTGTTCCAGG
>VZTU01029178.1:33127-50744 GCA_013400835.1 Zapornia atra
AGGGCAGAGTAGAGAGGGACAATCACCTCCCTGTCCCTGCTGGCCACCCCTCTTCTGATGGAGCCCAGGATACCATTGACCTTGCGAGCTGCAAGAGCACACTGCTGGCTCATGTTAAGTTTCTCATCTACCAGAATCCCCAAGTCCTTCTCAGCAGGGCTACTCTCAAGGAGCTCTTCTCCCAGTCTGTATCTATGTCTGGGATTCTTCCGGCCCAAGTGCAACACCTTACACTTGGTAGTGTTGAACCTCATTAGGCTCCCCCGGGCCCATCTTTCCAGCCTGTCAAGATCCCTCTGGATGGCTTCCTTTCCTTCTAGGGTGTCAACCACACCACTCAGCTTGGTGTCGTCTGCAAACTTGCTGAGGGTGCACTCAATTCCATCATCGGTGTCATTGATAAAGATGTTAAAGAGCATCTTCACAGTCCTCAGGACATGACAGGCACTTATTTGAGGACATTGTCATCACAGCAACACAGTTTGCCTTGAACTGGAGACATACTTCCCCCATGTAGCTCTTAATCCCTGACAAATTTGATTCCCATTGTAAACGCAGCAGCAGAGGGTGTTTTTCCCACCACATTGGTTTGTCAACGCCATTTGTTTTAGTTCTCCATCTGAGATGTCCACTCTGTACTGCTGTGATATTACAAAGGAGTGATTTACTCAGCCACCACATCTCCCACCTCAGGTTTTAGACCTGTTTGCCTACCTAGCACACAGAGCATGCTTTTGTCAGTCAAATATTAAAATCATAGTATGATTTTGGTTGGAAAAGACTTATAATATTATCAAGTCCAACCGTTAACCTAGCACTGCCACTTCTGACTGCTAAACCATGTGCCAAGAGGATATTAATCCTTTGTCCAACTCACCAAGCTTCCCCAATGTATTTTCCAACACTCTTGCATCAGTGTTGAGACTCTTAACAAAAAAGTCCCCTCAGCAGGGATCAATGAACCTGTCGTTTTGCAACTGCTCCTGTCTCCAACTGAGGTGAAAACTCATGTACTCCAAATGCTTTGTGCTCTCCCATGGGTCCTCATTATGCCTAATTTGCTTGTGTTATTAAAATATCATCTGAATAAATTAGAAAGTGCGATTTCCGCTGTTTGCCTTGTAAATAATAAGATTTAATTTTCACAAAACAAAGATATTTTCTGAGGCAGCAGAGCTGAAATTTGCAGGGTGTGTAGTGAGGAAGGACTGGTCACAGGCAGCCACAGTCTTTCCTACAGCTGCCTTTATGTCATATGAATCACAATATCTAATTGTGAGTAATTCTCAAGTATCCAAGCTCTTTAGCAGAACAGAAACAGACTTGAAATTACCAAAGCACTAAAAAAGACCTGTAGGAAAATCACCTTATTCACAGTCCAGATATGTAAAGAATCTACATGCTCATCTAGGTTTTTTGTGATGTTTCCATTCTAGTTTCAATTCTAGAACTGTGTCTGCTGTCCCATGTATGTCTATTTAATCTATAAACTGTAGCCTGGGAAGAACTCTCCTTTTCTTACTACTTGATTACCTGCAGTCTGTTATGGTGAAGTGGGTATGTCTGTACTTACCTAGACAGGCTTTCAGCAGCTGGCTGGAGACATCCATATCACATAGCTCTCACATTAGGAGAGGTGATTCATGCTCCAAGTCCCCTGTAATCCATTTTGGCAGCTGCTCCTACCTTGCTGTATAGTCAGACAACCCCATTACATTATTTTAACAAACTTCTATAGAAAAATTATTACTTATTTATTTCTATTTTTATTTATATAACAAGAGGGTTCTTTATTCTTTTGTCCATCTAGGTTGCTTGGAGACCAGTATTTTCAGGAATAGCACTGCAGTTTATTCTTGGGCTTGTTATTCTGAGGACCAAAGTGGGATTTGATATGTTTAACTGGCTAGGCATTCAGGCCCAGGTAAGGTACTGTGAAAAATAATTAATTCTTATATAATTTTCTGTCTTGAGACTCTTGCAAAACAGCCAGGAAATTCAAGGGTCCATTTGCTCCCAGAGGTTTTCCCCTTTTAAGAAAAATGGGGTTCTCAGACAAGTTATTGACTACCTGAATTCAACTTTCTTGTTTCTTTTTTGTCCAGTTAATACAAGACCATGTGGGAGAGACAGGCTGATGAGTAATGGCCAGAGTGATCCAGTTTCTTAATGGCTTTACCATCATTGGTCTGAAATTATAACTTGCACCCTCAAAATGCAAAACTGCTATTGTGCCAGGGCACTCACAGAAACTCCTACACTTGGCCCAACTCCAAAGCATCCTTGCAATAAACCTGGTACGCTGAAAAGCCTCGGGATTTACCAAGGCAGAACAACCACTGTCTTCAGAGTAGCCACAGTCCTGGCGCCAAGGGCATTTCATAGTTTTCACGACATACAAGATTAATTCAACTGCACCATGGCAGAATCCACAGCTGTGAGCAGCAGAGGATCTCTAGAGAGAGGACAGGATCCATCTGTAGGTGCCACTGCAGGCAGTCTGCAGGCACAAAGCTTTTGAAAAAAAAAAAAAAAAAGTCCATTACTGTGAAGTAATAATTAAGAGAAATCCAAAAAGTAGAGCAGAGAGTACCCGCTGAAGGACATTCAGACTTTTCACCTCAGGGATACTATTCACACAGCCGTTCTTCACAGTACAGATAATTAAGCACATTTAAAACAAGGCAGTGCAGAATGTACTGTCTCTGTGCGGGAGTGAAGGCACAGGTCTGACGCCTGTCTGTCTGCTAATCTGCAAGCAGTGGGAGTCATCTGGGTTTTGTCACCAGGTTCTCAGTCTTCCCTTGTGCTTCCAACTGAAGCGGGTTTGGTGCCCCCTTTCGTTAGCCCCATATGGCTTATGGTCACTCCTGTCATAATTCATTGCTCTAGTTATTATATCTCCATTTGAAACTGTATCATTAATTGTATATGTTGGCATCAGGAGTATAAAAATGCACCCACAATATCAGAATATAAAAGTAGATTTTTTTTTAGATTAGCTTTTTGGCTACTCCTTTCAAAACTCACTGCTTCAGCCACTAAATCCCTGTTTTGAACTGGATTTCTTATTGCATTTATTTGCAGGAAAGGGAGCGTAGAAATGCACTGCAATATCAAGATTAAAAAATAAATTCTTCTTTTACTATAGCTTATCACCTTTATCTTGTTTGCTACAGGAAAATGTGCCCTATGTCCTTGCTGTTTATCTACATACTCTGAAGCAGCCTGCACTCTTAAAGGGTCTCAGAGCAAGGACCCTCAGCTCTGTTCATCTGGACACAGTCTGGCATATGTAGCAGAGCACAAGCTCCTTGAACCTCACCAGCTCTCTGCGAGACAACTTGCAATATTTGCTCAGCATTTGGCACACACCCAGAGCTTATGGCTAACTTTGTTTGCTTTCTCTCCCTAGACTTTTCTGGAGTACTCTGACACAGGTGCCAAGTTTGTGTTTGGTGAGAAATACACAGACCATTTCTTTGCCTTTAAGGTAAGGCAGATTTCAGAAGTACTGTTTGGGGTAGATAGACAACGGGGTTGGGGCGTGGGGGAAAAGAACGAACTGTATGGCTAGGAAATAAATTCACTTTAGGTTTTGTGATACCAGCACAGTCACCAGAGAAAACAAGCTAAGAGGTAGACTATTCCTCCCTGTGTGACACCCTGAATAGAAAATTTGGGAATCCCACAACAAAGCCCCTCATTTATTGTCAACCTGAGTTAGGTTATGCTTATTTAGTCTAATTATAACAACATATATTACAAGTAGTCAGAACGTTGGGATATGTTTCTACAAGGAATAGGTTAAAAGGCTCCCACCTGGTGACTGAAAGAAACATCTCCAGCTTGTGTTCCCCACCTCTCCACAAGTAAGGGTGCTATACTGTGCTATGCTTTTATACCCTAAAGTACTGTGCAGACCACTGCCTCACAGACGTTGCCCCTGAAGAAAAGGAAAGCCTAAATGTATACTTATACCATGCAGAAGAGGTAGAAGCTGCCCATGCATAAGCAGGAAGAATTTTATTATTACATTTGTAAAATCCCAAAGAATTTTCCCAGCTCTTCCTCAACAGACCTTTTGGGAAACTGCTAGAACATAGCTTAAGTGCTCTGTGCTCTCTACCTTGCACCAGTATCCTGCCTGGTTTTGCTCATGTGCAGAGGTCATACCATAATACCTGCTTAGGCTAGAGTCAAGAACATATAAAGCAACAAATAAACAAAAAACACCGACCCCCAGAAAAAAACGTAAAATAACACCAAAACCCCTAATCTATCCATAAGAAATGCATCAGGACCTTCTCAGAAACCATTCTTATGTCTGATATTTCCGATGCCTGACCATGGGCTTGCACACTTTTTTTCTTTTTTTTTTTTTCCTGGATGTGATAATCTAAACTGGATATTCTTCACACTTAGCTCTTTCACTGTCTGTTAAATATGTTGCTACTAAGAACAGACAGAACATCTCAAAGGGGGAAAAAAATGGGGAATTTCACTAAGAAATATAAATTATACTGTAATTGCAGTATTTTTGTACCTTTTGTTTCACTTCCCCGTCCCCTCTCACCTTTAGTCTATTGAGCACTCACATGACAATTTGAACTCACAACTGAGTATTTTGGGGATGAAATTTTTTATTTGCCACCCCGTGCTGTTTATCCTGTTTTTCCATAATGCCTTATGAATATGATTTTTTTCAAGGTGACTTTAATGCCTCAGTAGTGATGCAAACTACTTTGCTGACTAAAGGCACAACTAGGCAACAAACAGTTAAGAGTTTGCTTCTGTGTATGTGCACACCCATCAAGTCTCCCTCTTTGGGATAAGCTAGCAAAAGACATGTGGAATTTCTGTGTAACAGGGACAAGTAGGTTTTTTCACACCAAAGAGCAAGACAGTAAAACCCAGGAGTTGATGAGCTGCTAATATCTCTGTATAGGCATATATAGGGTAAGAAAAGTGGAAGACAAATACACTGCAACACCAAAACATGCTCCATCTGCTCCTCCCATAGAAAGATTTCTGTCTTCCAGCATAAGTGAGTGACAGCCAGCCTATTCTCTCCTGAAACACTTGTCATTTATTAAGGTGGTCAGAAGTGCATTTTGGTGTCTTTTAAGATATTTCATGATACTTCATGTTGCACTGAGCTGTCCAAAACTTGCCCCAACATATTTCAAAGTGCCCTCCAAAAGACAAACCTTTCAATCTCGGCTTAACTCCTGAGAGAGAGTAGACAAGTGATAGGATATGTCTTTGCAGAAAACTGCCAGAGCCCAGTTGTACCCACACCACACCCTTAGCAGTACACTGGGACACCTCTGTTTCCTGCTAACTCGGGTGGACACAGTTACCAGAGCAGACCACTGTGAACCCACTGGTTGTTCTGATCATTCCCACTACAGCCTTTGAGCACATAGTCTTGGAAGCATTAATTAGTGCAGTGCTGCATACATTTGCATGCCTACATTGGTTTATTTTAAATGCATATTTGTGTATGCAGACACAAACTTTTAGAGTTCTGAAAAAAAACCCAAACCACTTGCCCACATAAACAGACACATCCAAGTATTGAGTTGTTGGAAAAAAATCTGTTATCATCTACGCTGTTGACTATGAAAGGCAAAGTTTGCTTCAAGGAATCACAAGATTAGATTGCTGTAATATCAGTATCTTCCTTTCTATGCCAGAAGGATTGCGGCTTCCTGAGAAAAGCTTTGCTTGAAGGTCAAATGTTAGGAGTGTCTAAAACCAGCACGTTCCTTAAAGATAAATAGCAACTTCCTCTTTAAGGGAATGTAAGGAAAAAGCTGAAAATCAAGCTACAAAATGGGAGAGGAGTGGTGAGCAATCAACAGTTTCAATTTCCTGCTATTGCACGTAGCACAGGCAATAACGGCAATCTGGAAAGGAGCTCTTTGCCAAGGTCAAACCATGATGCAGAACTGATAATAAGTATGAAATAATTAAGTCAATTTTTAAAAGAAAAAACAAAACAAACATTTATTTTCTTACATGTTGTATTATGGGAAGCATTAACTGCAACATTTGTAGGCCACATGAATGTAATTTTAAAGAGTTCTTTGATACCAATTTTGTACTGAAATGTATGGGATTTTTCAGAGAGCATGTTAAATTTATTCATGTTAGTTAAAACATGACTATTTAAAGATAAATAGTAGGTATGAGGAGCTTTATATATTGGAGACTAAATTTCCACACAAGTTTGTCCACAGAAAGAAATATTATTCTAACAGTTTAAATATGCAGGTATATTGGCACTGCAGGACCCCTCCATTTTTCCCACATGGAAAGACACTAGCTGTTTTTGAGAAGCAAGCTTCTGCTACAGCTGAGGTCTATGGACTCCCCTGTCATATTTCCTTTTGCTGATCTCTTCCCCACTTCTTTTGGAACTGACAACTCTCTCCTCCTTACAGGCTGTAATGTTCTGGGCATATCCAAATGTAAATGGAGGGTTTTATAATGGCAGAAGCAAGTTGGAGACCATCTCTTTGTTACTCCCCATTCACAGTGCCCACATCTTTGAGGCAGACATGCATGCTCGGAGAATAAGGGCACCACAGCAGAAAGGGGAAATTGAGAGTCCATGAGTCAGAAGAATTAGTTTTAAGAGCTTTTCTTTCCCTAAAAGCAATTTATGCAATCAGTGCATGTTTTTTGGCCAAAACAAAGGGGACTCTTGACCTTTTATTTCCAAATACATCTCACATTTAATCAACGAAGCAAACACTGACAACTAAAGCTGGTGTTCCACCAATCTCCCTGATACGCAGATATTACTACGCACACAGTATGTGTGACAGCCCCATAGTTGGAGGGAAACTGTTCTCAGTCTCCTTGAGTCATTCCTGTGCCTTCTTTTTTCATAAGTCATGCTTCCACATACATATGCCCATGCCCTTGATATCCCTTAGCTCCCCAGAGTCCCCCTCAAATACAAAGGTCTGTATGGCTTATTTCCCTCCTCACCTTTACCGATCCTGTACCCACAGTTACAAGGCTGGGTTCCTTGCACCCTCTACACACCTGCTCCTAGCTTGGGTTCCCCTCACCCCCTGGTTGCTTTGCCAGGTGCTTGATGCTGAAACTCCACCAGAGTTTTCCCATCCCTTTCCCAAGTTTCTGCACAGTTTTTCTCCATCAAGGTATTGCTCAGACACCCACACCCTGCTACCCAAGTCCTAAGACCCACAGAGGGAGGGAGCCTTCTAACCTTATTAACCCTGTGCCACCTGCTCACCCTGCTTTGGCACTGTAAAGAGGGTGAATGAGAGGATGGGGAGTAGGAGAAGACACTTAGGACTTAAGAGTTTTCCCACTCTAGTCAAACCCTCAACATACAACCCCACGTGGGCTACAAAGGAAAAACCTCCTCTCAGGGCTGGTGGAGAGGAGGTGGCTGCCCCATAAAGACATGGGACAGAAAGAGCTTTTCTGAGGCTGTTTTCCCTCCCAGGTTTCAAAACCACTGACTTATCACTCCAGTGTGCTATCACCATGGGCAGCCTTTCTGGGAAACAGTTCTGTTCTGTTTTTCAGTCAAACTAGCTGTTTCATGGGAAGCACTGTTCATTGCATTTATCTCCACAACTGAAAAGCCTCTGTAATGCAATGTGTTGCAAGTACTTTAATTATGTTCTAGTTATTTTAAGGTAAAAATTTTGCCAGTGTTTTCCATGTGATTTTGTTACGCTTTAGGTAAAAGCTAGCCTGGACATGCCAAAACATGACAATTTCTTACCTTTTTAAGTAGTTACTACGCTTTTCTGATTAAGACATAACATAATAGGTACCATATTGAGTCACTGGGAATTTAGGCAGGAGGTCTTAGATATAAAATAATCCCAAAATTCTTCATACAGTCAAGGTACAATTGATCACAACTGGAAAACCAGCTCCTCTTTGACAAGATGAATGCCTCATCCAGAAATGCCTGCAACTGCTAAAATTGCAAAGCTTCTTTTAAAGTTAAGGTTTTTTTCAGAGAAATGTGCACAAAAACCAGGCTAAAGGGTGCCAGCAGTCACCCAGTGTGGGCAGAACAACATTGTCTTCTCAATCCATCAGCTCTGAAATCAAACCACAGAAATTCCTGAGAGCTCTTCCTGTCTATTTAGAGTGAAATGTGGAGGGAAGGATTATGGTTTTTAGTATCCAGTGCAGACACTTGACCTTTGCCTGTCTGTCCACAGCCTTTACAGACCCGTTTTCCCACCGGCACTGTGGCAGTCCCTATCTCTGCCAGGGTATGGAGTTGGTTGGGAACCAGATGTCTTGCTGGCTAGCACATGCTTCAGAATCAGAAGGGGAAATGGCAGGAGAGAAAAGGGAGGGAAGAGAGTTGTTACTTTTACTGAACTAAACTTTATGCTATCATTGCATGGCAAAAAACCCCAGAGGATTGCTAAAACGACTAGAGAACCAAACTACAGAAAGCAGTCTCATATTGACTTGTTGAAGAGCACAACAATGCCTATGAATAGCACTCTCTCCTTTCAGGGCAAGGTTCTGATCATCTACATTGAGTTTCCAACCTTTTATCAAAATTGCTAATAGTACTAATTCTCTAGAAAGGCACACCTTCTATTTACTGAAAAGGTCTGAACTAACAAAGTATTTTGTTCTTTTTCATTCTGTTCCTTGCTTTTATTTATAAGGCATTATACCCTCAGTTGAACACACCTAACACCTTCCTAGTGTTAGCAGTACTGTTTGACCCATATCTAATCTACCTACATAATTTCAGACCTTCCTGGGGGGCGTGTGGATTTTTTTCTTCCTGCTGTATACTAGCATAGAAATGCTGAAATCCTCTGTATTTTACATACTTGAGAATCAAACCCAACACATTTAATAACCCATCGTGCAGGGGCTTAAGCATTCATGCAGTTCTTTAAAATTATATATTCAAGGGAAACACTTTTCCCTTCAGTCTCCACTGAAAGACACTTACATTCACTTCTTGTATTTAATAAGTATACACCTGTGAATTTGTTTTTGGGCAGATTCTGTCTCCACATACAGTTATAGAGCTCTTGAATACTCCACAAAGGCATTATAATCATTGCTATAAATAGAGCAGAACAAAAGTACGTTTCTATACTGTGTTAGTAAAAGGCAGCTAGACGGTACTCTTTCCTCTTTTAAGGAAGCTGCCCTTTATTCTGTGAAATCAACACAGCTGCAATCCCAGTCAAACCACTTCTGTTTATATAGCAGGCTAAACTTTTTAAAACACAGACACTGTGAAGTTGAGCTCAGAATTCTAAGTCACAGTCCCATTGGATATATTTCTGTTCCCGGATTCCCAAGTCTACGGGTTACATATCCAAGTCTTTGCATATGCCATTGCCTAGTAAATGCTTGAGCTGACCTAAACCTGGCTATAATCTAATGCATATTAGGTCAAAACAGGTAGTTTCAAGACTATTGCAGTTCTGTTAAAAACCGATATAGACACATGAAAAACCAGTTAATTACAGCACAAACATGAACAATGAGTCTGGAAGCTTAAAATTTTTACAGTATGAGTGTTCACTTGCCGAGTTTCCGATACATTACCTTGAAAAACATAAGCCTCTTTCAAAAAATTAAATAGCCTACAGAATCAAGGGAAGGAAACCACTTTAGAAGTGTTAATGATTTTGTGTTTCCCAATCAGGTCCTGCCAATTGTGGTTTTCTTCAGCATGGTAATGTCAATGCTCTACCACCTTGGATTCATGCAATGGCTCGTTGGGAAGGTATGAATTTTTACCAGTACGTACCGATTTGCCTGGTAGGAGCCACTTTAAACCATGCAGTGAAACTGTATCATTGGCCCCAACCGAGCTGCTCAGGGTTAGATATATGAAAAGTAGTTGGTTTTTTTTCAACCTGGAAATAAGTCTAAAACTTACCACTGCAAAATCCTAATCAGCATCCCATAGCACACTTTCCTTCCCCCAGCCTGGTTTTATTGCTATCATAGTAACTGTTTGATCTGTCTGGCTAATATGAGTGTTCCTCAGATGCCGTACTTGCTTAAATCTTCCATTCTCTCTGCCCCTCTCCCATCCCCTAAAGTGCAGGATAGAGGTTATGTTGCAGACAGTGGATTTGTTCTTTCTACGAAGCACTTTAGTAGCAATTGCATGTCCATTACTACCACAGATCCCGTGAATAAGGTCAGAGGCTGGTTCCTCATCTCATGCCCTAAGCATGCATTTCTGTCAGGTCTTTGGTCTGGTGTCAGTGTTCACTAGGCTAAGAGGAATCCCACAGAAAGTGCACTTCCCGCCCTGTTTGCCCAGTGGCTTCACATATGAGGGAATAGGTCTCGCTGCATAGTGGTAGTTAAACTGTGCTTGAAGACATTTTTTAAAAGTCCTTTGTCTTTCTCATTCACCACAAACCTCACCTAGCTGAAACAATGTGCTAAAACTTCTACGAGACATTTTCAACCTTAATTTAAATTTCAGATTTTTTTTTTCTTCCTATGATCCAAGTCCCTTTGGACAGATATATAAGTAATAAGGACATATCAAAATATCTGCTTTGATTAATTTAGTTTAACAATTTAGTGCCCAAGAGGAGACTGGGGTACTCTCAGTTCTGTTAAGTTATTGCTCCTCTGGCTTATTTCAATGAGTGTTCCATTTCTTGAAGCTAGAATCATTAACTGAGGAAATATTGTAAGGTGTCTCAGAACTCTTACACTGGCATGATTAATTGAAGAAGTGCATGGACTAGGCAGACCAATGATTTTTTTTTTCTTTTAAAATAATTGCAGGTTGGTTGGATAATGCAGATTATCATGGGGACAACTCCTGTTGAGTCTCTGGTAGCTGCGGGTAACATATTTGTGGGACAGGTGAGTTAGAGCACAGAAATCAGGATTACTCAACATTGTGAAATGCTCAGTAAACATCTGTGTATTAAAATAACCATCATTTCATAGGACTTGTAGTTGATTTCCTGAAATCCAGTATGATCATATGTCAGCAGCGATGCACAATAGGGTTGTTTTGGGGAATTGTGCGTTCCCAACAGAAGGTCAAGCATAAATGTAGGTGATGGATCCTCTTAAAATTACTAGACTACTCCAAAGCTATGAAGAAATAACAATTTCAGGTTTTTTTCAATTGAAAAGGCAAATGGGATGAAAAGAGGGCACATGAGGCAGGCAAGGGCAGGAGAGACAGACAAGGAAAACCAAGTTCCAGGGCTGCCTGTGCAAGGCTTTGACAAACAAATACCAAACCTGTGGAACAGAATCTAACAGTCCACTCTAATGAGAAATCCATTAAACTGACAGCACAGCAGTGTCTGTCTGAGGCTTCAAAGCAATCTGGAAAGTTCACCAAGTAACATCAAAGCCAAAAAGCAACATTAACATATCAGTTTATTTAGCAGTGATGCATCACTGTATGACACTTCTTCATGATTTAAACCGAGTACCTCTGCATGACTCTGCCTCCAGGATGTGTTCTAGCACATGCCAGAGAGGCTGAGGGCTTAAAGCTGCCCACAGTGTATGGTATGCATGTTTCCCTTTAAGAGAGGCTCGTGTGCAGCTCAGACCTGCTGCTGGCCCTAACTGGCTCAGAATTGGAGTAGTATTTCTTGTGCCTTTGGCGGAGATGGTAAACCACTAAGAACTGTTTTCAGTCAGGATGGTTGTTGTTTTCCTTCTTGGAGTACAAAAACTCCTCAGCCTATTAATATTCAGAGCATTCCTTAGTACTAACTACACCTAAGAAAGTGTGATGCAGCCACTTACTTTTCTGCCCTTTTACTCAAATAAACTTCTGATGGTTTATTAGGAAGTTCTTAACTTGGCAGGTTTTTTTCACTTCCAGACGGAGTCTCCTCTCCTGGTTCGGCCCTACTTGCCACACATCACTAGATCTGAACTCCATTCAATCATGACAGCCGGATTTTCAACTATTGCTGGAACTGTTTTAGGAGCATATATTTCCTTTGGGGTAAGATGGGGAAAGAGAACTGGAAAATGCACTGTTTTAATGAAATCTTGTAAGTATAGAAGCCCAGCTAAAATGCTTTGAAAGTGTACCTGAGTCAGTCTTTTTTTTTTTTTTTCCTTCAAGGAATTAACCACAAAAATCCCCTCTCTTCCAACAGTAAATAGGATACCAAGATCTGATTTTGAGGATATTGTTAAATAACACAAACATCTACCTGAATGATGGAGAGAGATTTCCTGCTAAAACTGCAAGAAAATAACTGATTTGTATACTGTCCTGTAGTCCAGATGAACTGACATGTGGAATATGGAATATAATTAGGTGCCTATAAGGAAGCTGGGGAGGAACAGTTCACGAGGGCATGGAGCACTAGGACAAGGGCTAACGGTTTTAAACTAGAAAAGGGGAGATTTAGGTTGGATATTAAGAGAAAAAATCTTCAGTATGAGCGTGGTAGATCACTGGAACCAGTTGCCGAAAGAGGTAGTGAAGGCCCCATCCCTGGAGATATTTAAGGTCAGGCTTGATGGGGCTCTGAGTGACCTGGTCTGGTGAAGATGTCGCTGCTTACTGCGGGGGGGTTGGACTAGATGGCCTTTAAAAGGTCCCTTCCAATCTAACACATTCTATGATTCTAGTCTATAATATACTAACTGATCAATCCTCCCACTTCTTTGGCAGTGATACAGATAAAATCCTTCGGGAACTGTTAGGCATATGAGCCTCAAGAATTTTCTTGTGACTGAGGTTCCAGTCATGCTGTACAAATACAGATAGTTAATGTCTTGGCTCCTAAAGGCAGATGCAAAGCCAGAAAAGCAGGGCTGAAGATGGTTGACAGATTCATTACATCTGTACTCAAATAAAATACCAGTGGAGAGGCAGAAGTAAGAAGGAAGGACAGACCAAAAAAGACTGAGAGAGAGAAGAAAAGAGATGGAAATACTGCAGAAGTTAGCAAAGAAGTTGATTTGTGTAGAAATTTGTGGAAGAAAATGTGAAAGGGGAATAGAAAAATTTATGTTAGGCTGTGTAAGTTTTGTTTTTTTTAAAACACGAACTCAGGGGACAAATTAATTTTCTGCCACTGCAAGGCACACAAGGGGTATTAAGGAAGGCTGGCTTTCACTCACTTGTTCTGCTGTTGCTACACCCACCTGCACTCGATGGGTCTGGCTTTTTTGTTTTGTTTTATCTGTTTCTTTTGCCTTCTGACTTGTCACTGAAAAGGAATTAAGCAGTTCACCTCTTAGAAAAAGTACTCCATACTTTTCACTACTTGGGCTTTTCCTGTCTCTAGTTGGCTTTCTCTAGTTGTGTTGCTCATTCTCTTTTCCTTATGAGCAATGTGAACTTTTTAATGACTCCCCAAAGAAAAGTCATACAAGCATCTAATAATCTTAATTGCTTTCTTCCATGTTTGTGCATGGTATGGCTATTACAGTGTGTTTTCTGTCTCCTGGAATCCTAGGTTTCTGCCTCCCACCTACTGACTGCTTCTGTCATGTCAGCACCAGCATCATTATCTGTCTCCAAACTGTTCTGGCCTGAAACTGAAAAGCCTACAATAACTGTGAGCAGTGGCCTACGAACAGAAAAAAGGTAAGTTCATCTGTGCTCTAGTTAATAGTAATACTCTTGCAAAAATGAGATTTTGAAAAAGGACTCCTCTTACACAATCTTTGGCATTGGTAGATATGAAAGCAATAAATTAATTACATCCCAGTACACCCCAAATGAGTAGTTTGTGAATTCAAGTGCAGCATGCTCCATTACAAGATATGGGAGCATCACTACTACCCATTGGGACAGGTGCAGAGATGACAAGGACCTGGGCCAGACCATAAACCCTCTAAAGAAAGAGGGAAACACCTACCTTGGTGAACCATCAAGAGGTTTTCTCAGTTGCTCTGTTGCTGTCTTTTGAATCTGTAAATGCAAACACAGAAAACCAGAGGTGGAGCAATTGTTTAAACAATGACAGCAGTGATCCTGTTGCCCATCTACAGGGCAACACCCTCATTTGCACTGAGAAGACAGGCAGAGTAAAAAGGCTTGTAAGGAGCTGCTCCTGAAGAGCCTGAACATCTCTGGGAGGACTGCCTGCAAAAAGGGCAGTGCCCACTCCCCCATGCTAGTGGTGCCACAGACGGTCACAGTACTAAGACGTGATCGATCCTGAGCTTGCCTCACCCAGAATGTGCCTGAATTCATCCTCAGGACACTAAAAGCATACCTCTCAGTGGCTCCTGCAAGGATAGCTCATCATTGTTTCTCCGATGAGTGAACAGACAACTTCATTAGTAGATGTATAATCAAGTCCATGTATCTCTTTGTCCTACAATTTGTTCTTGAATTATAACCTACTCACATTTCTGATACTCCGTTCATTGCTAAAGTGAATCAAACAACCTGCTGGAAGCAGCCAGTCACGGTGCCTCTACCTCCATCCTGCTGGTGGCAAACATCGCCGTGAACCTGATCGCCTTCCTTGCCCTGCTGGCTTTTCTTGACTCAGCGCTCTCGTGGGTGGGCGGCCTGTTTGACTACCCGCAGCTGAACTTTGAGGTATGGGCTTCAGGTCTTTCATGCAGCTTACATACATGCATAATTTGTCTTTCTCAAATTAAGTGCCTGTGTGGTTTTGTAGGTGGAGGTTTGGGTTTTTTTGAAAATATGATCTAATCTCTGTATATTTTCATATGCATGTTTTTGAAAAATTAAGAGCCAAAGGAAAATCGTTGCCATGTAAATGCTTATCTATCCATTAATCCATGTATAGCTTACCTCTGTGGTCCTATTGCCTGCCAGCTGCTTATGTTTGCACGGCATCTACCTCCTCCCTGGCAGTGCAGAAGATCTGTGGCCAAGCCGTTAGCATCTCCTTCAGCATAAACACTGAAATGGCTTTCGCCCCATCAAGTCCCCAATGCTCACTAGATAAGGACACGGGCAAGGCCAGACTTGTCAGCACCGATTTTACACATTACCATGCAATTCTCAACACAAATAAACTGAAAAACTGCACCTAAATCACTGAAGGAACAGGTTTTAAACAGGACTTCATTTTTACCTCAGTCAAGAAATAATTTTGGCCAAATGCAACAATCTTGGTTCACTGGTTTTGGGCTTTTAGTTTGCAAGCTCCTAATAAAAGTGCTGCATGAAACATGGATATAACACTGCGATTAAGGTGCAGCAGAAGCAGATAGACATTGCCAACATGGCTTCAGCATTATTAAAACGTTTCCCTTCTCAGTTGCAATGGATTATCCCACTGCATAGACACCCACAGCAGAGGAAAGGCACAAGTATGCATACCTTAGCCACACACGCACAAGGGCTGGTATTTAAATAAATGCCAGGTGGAGTAAGATTAGATAGATAGATAGATAGATAGATAGATAGATAGATAGATGATAGTCCACAAGGAGTTCAGACCCACAGACATGTTGTATTCAGCCATCCATTCAAGAGACACTAACCTCTAGCCTTCTGCAGGCAGAGAAACCAACCAGGAGTAGTAACTGCTTACACATGTCAGTTAAGCTCACTAAAGGCAGTCTGACCAAATTCCTTCACTGCTGAAGCTATTTCTTTGTTATGTAAAGTAATCTATATTGTGATATCGGATCTTTTTTGTTTTTAAAATTTGTATCAAACTTTTAATGCTAGGAAAACAGGTACAGCTTTAATTATGTCAGATGCACAGCTGTGATGCAGAGACAAATCTTTTGTTTACACCAGTTGGAGTAAAATAACCTGGTAATTAAGCACCAGATTTAACCAGCATAAGAACCAGACTTTTCAATGCTCTTACCAGCTCTTTCAACTGAACTCTCCTTCTTAGCCTGAAACAATACACTCAGTCTGAGGCTGTCATTGGGGAAAAAAACTCACAGAAACTTTTGGTTTGCTTTAGGTGTAAAATTAGGGACATATCTAAATGCTTTGCTATATCTAGATTTTGTGTTCATTTTCTAAAAAATACACAAGCATACCCTGTTATCAAAAACCTTTGTTCCTCCTAGATGTGTTAGCAGTAATAATTTATCATATGCCGTTGTTCTTTGACCAACCATATTTTGACCTACCTTGTCTTACATATTTTGCAGAACATTTGTGCTTATGTCTTCATGCCATTCTCTTTCATGATGGGGGTAGACTGGGAAGACAGTTTTATTGTTGGTGGACTACTAGGTTACAAAACTTTCTTCAATGAATTTGTGGCTTATGAGCGCCTCTCCAAGCTGATTCACAACCGAAAGAGTGGTGGGAGCATGTACATTAATGGTGTGAAACAGTATATGAGTGTAAGTAACACTTTCTATTCTATAGATTTATTTGATCTAATACTTTCCTGCTGAAAATCAACTTGTGTTTTAATGTGGGCACAACAGGATAATGGTGGCATGTTACTCAAAAGTGGCTTTTTAGTGACAAAAGTTCAATCATGAAATGCAATGTTGCTTTAGAGGCTGCTATGATTGTCATCACACTAGCTATCTCAAACAAACATAGCAAAAGAAAAGCATAGTTTTGGGGATCATGCAGTGTCCCACAGGACACTGCGCACAAGACTAAGGCTGTCTTCAAGGTGTGTTTCTTCTTACCTCATTCTTAGCTAGCACTTCCCTATGAGATAGTCTTCTGGGAGAATCCTGGCCAAGAACAGATCATCTTGCCCAAAGAGGTTTAGCCAAGCATTAAACTTCAAAAGAAACATTCAGCAAACTTTAGCTGATGGCATTTAAGATATTAGTGGCACACCACTGCTGGAGGTTATTGTTCCCTGTGCAGAGGACAGTAATACAAGATATGTATCACATGGCATACGCCTCCCATGCCACAGTGAGTCCAACCAGTTTTGCTTCAATTGCCAATGAAAATTAGTTTGCAGGAGGATTTCCAGGCAAAGCCTGGGCCCACCTCTCATTCACACATTCACCCAAACTCACCTAACAGGTTATGTAATCCCTACTATAATTCAGTAAAGAAGGAACTTAGAGGATGGCTATACAAAGGACATGCTAGATGTTCACACAGGGGCAAAAAGCAGTGGTCAAAGATGACCTTTGCAGCCATGACTGCTCCTTCATCTGTCATCCACATGCATAGTCTCTGCTGAATTTATCCTCATTCTAAGCACAGGCAATGAAAATCATATCTGACTTTATGCCTGCACTGGTCTTACTTTCTCAAATCAAGGCAAATTGTCAGCGTAGAGGAGCCTTAATTAGGAAGCATCCTTTTGTACAGCTTTTAATCTTTACTAAATCTGGAGTGAGACAGTGGATGCCTACCTTTCATTCAGACCCAAAAACATCTTCCATACCTCATGCATTCCTTATTACCAGAACATATTTCACAAGTGGAAGTAGAAAGCCAGGTAGTCTGATCAAATTCTCATATACCCTTTATGAGGGTTCCTGAAATTCCTGGAAGTAGGAACCTGTGCTAGATGGACCTTTTTTTCATCTGCCCTGCTATGCTCATTCTAAATTCTACAAGGGAATATGGCCCTCAACTCCTGAATGAGGGTTTTCTTTTTCTTTTTTTAAAATCTTAATCAGCCTTAAATTTAGATACCAACATCTGTATTTCACTTTTGTTTTTTTT
>VZTU01029179.1:0-141341 GCA_013400835.1 Zapornia atra
GGGTTACAGAGCATGTCTCAGTACACATTAATGATTTAAAGTGTTCTGCATTTGAAACACAAGGATACATATGTTTCTAATATGTATCTGCAATTTTTAAATGCAGTATTAGGCAGCAGGACAGAGTAATTACTTGCCTGTTATGCTTGGTATATGATTGTGGTGTCCCTTTGAAGATAAAGGTTTTGTAGTAATAATAATAAGCTTGATACCATGAATAAAACCTCCTTTAATGTTGGACAACTGGAAGAAGCTGTGCTGCAGAATGTTTGCATTTGAATTTACTAATATTTTACCAATATTTTTAGAAAAGATGGTTATTATTTTCTGTTATTTTAGTTATCTTACAGCACATACTGATTCTGAAGGAGACTCTGAGGAAGAAAAGGGACGTGTGAAATCACCCGATGCCGTTGTGAAATTAGAAGAAGGCTTATTTAATCTTTTACAGCAGGTGGACAATTTACACAAGGGCTCAGAGGATGATAAAAAAGAGGCCTTCAGATTGTTGCTTGAGAAAGATGACAAGGTATTAATGGGTAAATTTAATATTATGTTGCTATTAACTTATGTTTTGCACTGCTTTTGAAGACTTAATACAAGCATTAAAGGAAGGAAGATAAAATGACATGTGTTTTTAAAATACAGTGAAATAGAAACATTTCAAGGTGGTGTCAATATTCATGTTGGGTGGGCATAGAGATTTTATTATTTTATATTCCATCCAGACTCAATAACTTTCAGGCTTTGTTTGATTCTTGCATGTGACAAAGACAGAACATGGGCTTTTTCTGTGTAAATGATAACTTACTTTTGCTGGGTTTAGAATGATCTGTGTGAGAAAGGCCTGTGGAATTAAGTAGTAACCAGACCAGCACTCTCAAGAAATCGAGCTACAAGCCTGTAGTCTGCTTATACCTTTCATGTGAATCCTTCCTTTGACTTTGCTGTGCCCATATGGAACTCCAGATAAATTTTTGAAGTGGTTTCACATGCAGTGTTTAATTCAGTGTAACAGTTTCTTCTGGTTTGCTAAGAGTTATTTCTGATTATATTTTCATGTACATATTAAAATACCCAGGAAGGTAGATGACATACTACCTGTGAGTGTGGTGCTTGTGGTGCATCATCACATCATTAAGGGATCTGATTTTGCTTTACTGCTTTAATTTTTATAAGAACAGATCTTAAAACTGATTAATGAAATAAAACCTCTTTAGATAGCCCGGGGTATTTCCAAAAGCTCTCTTCTCCTTTGGTCATTAAAAATTGTTTATCTGGTTCTCAAAGAAAGTAGCAGAGAAGGATGCAAAATAACCAAAGATTTATGCCATGTTCTGATAACCTGCTTTAAGCATTATGAAAGGAAACTATTTAAATCATGTTCTGATCAGTTTAATTACCAATTTGTCCTCTACTTTCAGTATGAAAACTGTGTGGACTTCCTTTGGAGACTGGCACGTGCTTATGGAGACCTGTTTGAGATGACTACTGACACTGAGGAGAAGAGGAAGTACGTTACTGATGGTAAGCAGAGGAAAAACGTTTATGTAGAATGCCATCTGAATGCAGTGAAACAAGCTTTGAACTTTGGTCAAGTTTTCCAATCCAAAGAATTTCCAATCCAGTAAATGGGAGTAATATTTTGCGCAATAAACTGTGACAGCATAAAACTTCACTCCATTTCTTCCTCACTGGAGAGATCCAAAACTGGTGAAGTATTGTGGGTCACATTTGAAGGCCATTGGCTCTGGATGGCGCCTTAAAACCCTGCATTTTGTTCAGAATCAGATGGATACAGAATGTGAAAAAAGAAAGATGCTGTCGGCACAGTTTATTAATCACATTTTAAAAGAGCAAGGTGAATAAATTAATGCCAAGGCAAAAACAAGGTTTGCTTTTCTGCTTTCCTGTGCAAAGGAGCACTCCTGCATTTCAGCAGCCTCTTTTGTAGTGTTGATGGGGATGAAATTTTGTGAATCTGGACAAGCAGTTGACCAGAGACAAAATTATGTGTGACAACTGATGCTGTTTTCAGTCATCTCTCTCAGTGTGTCCTATTTGAGAGTTTAACCTCAACAAGGTTCTGATTTTCTTCTTCACAGCAGTTTGTTGCTTTTAAATCGTTGCCCTCTCTTTCACTGTCTGGGTGCATACTGGCTAGACCTACAGTTCATGTTTCCCATTTTGTTTTGGGTCTTCTTCTCTTTATTACAACATACCCCTCTTCTGTACCTGTGTCACTCTCCTCCAGTCAACACACTGTTCTTATAATAATCCTTTTGCCTGCATCTTCTCTCTCTCCTTTGTTTCTCCATTGCCTTCCCTTTTTTTGCTGCACCAAATCCAGGTGTGATAAATGTATTCCAAGTTCAGGTTATTTTCCCTTTTGTGACTCTTTTCCTACTTTCTACTTTTTGTCCTATCACCAGTGACAACGCCAAGAAAGCAGATTGGGCTGCCCTTTGTCATGCCTTTGTGCTATCATTACATATTCCATAGACAACCTCAGGTTGTCCAAGGTCCTTGTCCCGGTCCTTTTGTCATCTAATACTCATGAACACTTGCTCTGTCTCAGCTGCTTGACTGGTATGGTCTTTGCTTTGTTAGCAACTTGGCTTCTTTGTGTGGAAATCACCTAGTGAGGTGAGGATTCTGATACAAACTAAATTACATCAGTAAACTCTGTTGTTGCATCCTTTGCTTTTACCAGTGACTACATGTGGTCTCAGCTGATGAAAGATAATGGCATAGCAAAAGACAAGGAGAGATAGAGAATGATGGAATGAAACTGGGTCTTAGGTGTTGAGTAACCAGCCTAGTTTGGCTCATTCTCATGAAGCAGTGGGTGGCGTCAGCCTTTTTCATCTCAGCTTTTGGAAGTGGTGCTGAGGGATTGAGACTGCGGGGGAGCTGGCAGTAGTTTCATGGGTTTTTTCATTCCACTGGGTTGGAGGACTGTGTATGCTGTTCTTTGTTTTTATGAAGTTAACTTGCAATACAGAAATGTCAGGGTGGTGTAATTGGTTGCAGCTGAGACTTTGCAAACAGCAAGCATCTCCTCTGAACTTCTTATTGGGAGCGTGGGTTTGATCAAATCACCTACTGTCATCTTTATTCAGTTAGAAGTTGAACTTAATGGAAGTCTTTGTGCTGGAAAAAAACTTCAACAAGTTCATTCCTGTACCCAAGGCAGGAAACAGCCTTGCTGGTTCTTCTGACAGGTGCTTCTCTAACCTGCTTTAGAGGATCTTCAGTCTTACAGCCAACACAGCCTCCTTTGGCAGTCCAGTTCAACTCTTCCCTGATTGAGCTTCATCTGAATTGGATTTAAAGAGAAAATATTAAAATTGCACCTGTATTTATATGTATGGGCATGTAAAGGATGTAAAGCCAGGATGTTATATTGTCTATTTAGATATTTAAAAGAGCAAGAAACACTTTTTTTCCTTGCAGCTAGAGTATATCAGGTTGCTTTGTTCTAGAGAGTTGCCTAAAATGTGGAGTAGTACAGTAAATCCTTTATTGTATTCCATTTCCAGGAAAGATTAAAGCTGAGAAGGCTGTTCAGCTGGATGCCAGGAGTGCTGAGAGTCACCAGTGGTAAGTTTGAGAAGCTGTACATTTTTTGCAAGGTTATGTGTATTTATCAAATCCAACAAAGTATCCCAGCTGTCTTTGGCACTAAGTGGTGCCCACAGCAAGTTACACTTACCATGCTGCAGTTTGACATCGATTTCACAAATGATTCATTAATATCTTTTCATAGTTTTATGGAACTCAAACTCATCAGTTGCAGCTAAAAATCACATTGAAGTATTCTGTGAAGTATTTACTGTGGCATGGGAAAGGAGTCAATAACTGTACTTCAGACGTACTGTCTTTTCTTTTACTCGTAAGACAGTGAGGACTGCGGAAGTATCAGTTCTCCATTTTTATTCTATCATATCGTTTTCCTCCAAGCTTGGCTCCTGAATTAATTTTGTAGACCTTGCTAGGACTAACAAACTCTTTGCAAAGGTAAATTATTGTATCAATCCACCGTTTCCAGATAAAGGGTAATTCTGCTGAATTCTAGCTGATAGTTTCTCACCTTATTATTTTATTAATCAATTTTTACCTGACTTCTTTTCTAATACTGTTAGCTTTTACTTTCCATTTTCATTTCTATGTTCTTCATTAATATTTTCATTACATGTGTAAGGTGAGATTTCACTTAACTCTTACATGTCTCAACCAAATCCTTTTATCCCAGGCTCCTTTCACAGCCTAAAAAGAAGTAGCCACTTCTGGAGTGCAGTTCATCTGAGTCCATCTTGCCCATCTGTATTAGAGTGAGGTGAATTTCTCCTGAGGTTCAGCTGACAACATCTCCATTGCCAATAAAGGGAGCACATGTTTGCTAGCTCAGGTTTCGATACGTGATTAGACACAGATGTTTTGATGTAATTAGATGACTCTCTGGCTGGGTCTCTCTCTCCCCTAAACTTCAAAGATGGTTATGTTGTTGTTCACGCTGTGCTCCTGTGAGTGTTGCCGTGTTTCTATGGTTCTTTTCTTTCCCCTCTTGTTTATAGCACCTAGTGATCCAGACACCTGCTCTGTAACAGCAGGGCACTAGAAGTGGTGTGCTGTGGGCAGCGTGGCTAAGCTTCACCATCACAGATTTGTAATTGCTTCCCTGACGTCATGGAAGTAGTGATGATGCCTGTCTGAGGGTGAAGCCTAGGTGCAGGTGGCTGTAATGCGTCAGTTTAAGATAGCAGCCTTTGCTTTTGGCCTTACCTCACCACTTGTTAGTTCCTGTCAGCCACAGGTTGTCACTGTGGTGGCAAAACTAGCAGGAGAGGATCATCTGAGCATCGCTCCTCAGTGCAAGGTGATTTGAAGCCCATATGGTTTGAACACCTACCGAAAGAAATTCGCAGTCATTTCTGCTGTTTGCCTGACCACAGCCGTGGTCCCTTCTTCAGGGTAATCCTGGTGTACCCATCTCAGCCAGAGCTTTGCGGATAAACAACCACAAAATCCCATGCAAGTACAAGTCCTGCCCCTCCCTTCCTCCCTCCATCCCTTCCCAGTCCACAAGACCAACAAAATTTCCTAGTATAAATACAACTTTACTGGCAGAAACTATGTTGATAAAAGCTTACATAGCTTACATGTTGTTCAGGCAGATGTAGGTGGTCTGCTGGACCTCAGGTGTGAGATCCTGGACTGGCAGGCACATCTAGGAAGGGAAGAATTGTGAGTGCAAGGAGACATATTCCAGAGGTTAGCTCAGAAAGCCTGTTTAAGAGGAGAATCTTATGTTTTGTAAGCTACTGCTGCTTATAACAGGCAGTGGACTTGTGTATGGTTTACAGTTTTCATCCTGTCTGTATTGGGGTTGCAAGTTATTGGTTACTGTTGAGCTGGTGGCTTTCCAGTGATGTAGAAGGATACCACAGATTTTAAGAGCTCAGTGTATTTTTTTCCCCTGAATATTTTATCTGCTTGTCTTTCTGACTTGTTGCATAATTTTTAAAGTGTAATGCCCCATACTGGTTACGCCACTCTAACTGGGACTCTGAATACTTGGCAAAATGGACATCCATGCTCCAGACAGACATTTGTATGCTTTTGTCTAGCCTGACAACTGTTGTTCAGTCTGTGGTTCCAGTAAATCTTCTGTTGTGCTGCTGCTTAACCAGAAGGGCTTGTTTTGGTACTGTGCACTTCTTTTTTTCTTCCCTGGTAGAGCACTTTACACACATTTCGTTGATTTCATGTTAGTTTCAGACCATTTCTCAGGTTCACTGAGATATTTAGGTTTGTAAATGCTTGCATACTCTCCCAGATAACAGTTTTGTTTTAGAGGTGTTTTGTTGTTTCGTGGTTTGCTTGGGTTTTTTTTAATCTTTGACTTCATTAATGAAATTACTGGAAAATAATGGACCCTGCACAAAACTTTGGGGAACACATAGAGTGATGCTCGGGGTCACATGAACATGGTTCTGCAGCCATTCACAGTGACTTAATCTAAATGATATTTTCTTGCTTTGATTTCGAGTATCAAGTAGGACAAAGTCAAAGGGCACATTAAGGTCAAGCTGTATCCCATTTGTTGCATTCCTCTGATATTCCCAGTTAGTTTATCTTGTCAGGGAAAAAAAAAAAAAAGAGGTTTTGTTTGATACTGTTTGTTCATAAAAAAACTTGTGTTAACTGTTTTGTATGCTTCTGTACCTACAGGGTAATTTATCCTGGAATGCTTTCAGGTTAGGCTGGTTTGTTTGTAACCTCTGTCCTTTCTTTGTTTTTTTGGTGGATAGAGTAACCATGTTTGCTTTTTCCCCTTCTGCTGGGACTTTCCACATTACCCAGGAGATTTTGGTAGTCTGGAGTGTTTGAGTCTGACTGACGCAAATTTGTCCAGTTCATCTAAACATTATTTTACATGTTAATCCCATGAACAGGAAATAAGACTTTGGAGAATCTTCCCTGTAGAAATTGTGCTCTGAAAGTTGTATGAAAATGGGATTTTGCCTAAAATAATAGATAGGACTGTGTATGACCAGAAAGCATTGCAACACAATTAAGGCATGAAGCAATAACATTTGAAAGCAATATGAAATCCATAGTTAGAAGGGATAATAACAGAGAAAACAAAACTTAAGAAAAAAAAAATTAGAACGAATATTTATACAAAAACACTAGGATGACTAGTGGGTGGCCACTTGAAGAAGAATAGTGTACCAGTTTTACCTAAGGTCAGAGATGAAGGGCTGTACCCAGCTCCAGACTGACACCTAAATATACTGTCTCCATTATATATCTATATGTGAGTGAGGGACTTGTCCTCCACTTGCAGGGGATGGAGAGTTAACATGTGCCATTTGATATGCCAGGATATTTGCATGATATAGCAGATACCACACAGGACCTTTGGGAGTCTCTAACCTTCTGGGCCAGCAGCTGAAAGTGGTGGGAAACCCTAGAGCATCTCTGCGGCAGTAGGCACCTGTGTCCAAGCATGGATCCTGTGAATCGAGCAGTGTCTCCACTACCTGTAATAGGAGATTAGGTACACATATGAGAAGCGCAGTGTGAAAGCAATGCTGCCTCACACCAAAATCCTTCCTATTCATCTCACCACCAACATAAAATTTTCCTGAGCTGTACATGGTAAATAATGTGAGCCTGTGTAAGATAAGCCCATCTGTTTGTTAGACAGTTTTCTCATTTTTCATGTAAGTTTAGCTCATTCTTTATTAGCCACTGATGAGGAAGCTGTCTTTCTGACCTTGCCTAAGGAACATTTTGATTGATTTCTTACTAATCTGTACTTCCTCATTTCTGAGGGGTTTTGATGTTTTCTATCAGCACAACTGAGAATTTAATTCAGGTTTTGTATATCTGCTATCTATATTGTAAACTCATACATTATTTCTAATGTTCTCTTAAGCTGTTAAATATATTATGGCTTACTAAATGAGTGAGGATTAAATGATAGGCCTATTCTTCTCCTGGTCCTTTACCTTGCTCTCTACTTACAGTTAACCCTTGGGGGTAGGGGAAATATAAGTGAAGAAGAAAGTGAATTCAGCCTTGTTGGTCTCCTCTTTTGTCATTTTTTCCCCCATTGGTAATTGTTTGTACATTCATTTATGTTTCTTTTCCTCCTGCTGTATTTATAGAACCTCTTCTTATTGCCCTGTATGTCTTATGAGTTGCAATTCAGTTTGTACTGAGCATTTCTGATAGATCTATTTCTAAATATGCTATTCAGTTCTGATAGATAGATAGATAGATAGTCTTTAAAACCCATCCAATATCACTAGCCATGTGCTCTTATTTTCACTTTCAGGCTCAATTATTTTGGGATTTTTAAGTCAGTAGAGAGCAATTCATTTCAGCTGAATCAGTCTGTAAAACTATTTCCTGCCTTTCTTTTGTATAAAAAAGGATTGTTTGCTACTGTGCTTTTGAGTATCATTTCTTAATAGTTCATCTCTAGAACTTTTTAGAACATGGCACATTTTTATGATTTTATTTTCTTCATTAGAAATGTATGTCATGTCTATCAAGCAAGGATTAGGGCTCTAGACCTCTTTGAAGGTTTCTTGTGGAATCTTATCCCTGCTGCTTGAAAGTTCTGTTTGCAGCATAAATATGTTTTGTCACACCCTGACTGACATAACTGTTCCAGGAAAGCCCTAGAGTAGATGGAGTTACACTAGCAAAAACATTGCTTTTCCAGAGCAGGCTTTTTCCTGTTTTGTGAAACTGCAGCTGTTTGGGAAATAGAATGTGTCTTTTGTCTCCACCAAGAGAATTTAGTGAATGGTCTCATGAGCAAACTCTTGATGATGTAGGCCTAGAGTTTAGGTGTCTTGCCTTACTTTTCATATTTATTTCAGTTAAGAACAACAACAAAACCCCCCATATAACTTCTTAGTAAGTCACAATATTTTTTAATAAAACTTTATCATTAAATATATCAACAATAAAATTGGCCATTAGATCATTGACAAGTAACCAATAGTCATCCTCAAATTAAATTCAATAAACTATATGCAGAAAGAGCAGAGCAAAATACCTTGAAGTAGTCAGTTGTTTTTGGTAATGAACTTCTGCAGCTGTGAATAATTTTCCTATCTGAATCCAGATTTTTGAAAACATGTGATCATGCTTAATGTTGTAGTTGCCAGTGAGATCAAAAAACCTTCAGATTTTTTTGAATGGTGACCTCTAAAAAACTGAAGTAAATGGAAATACTGGAAAGGAAAAACAAGCTGTAACCTTTTATTATTTGTGTGACCACCCTAAAGAGAGGCAGAGTAAATATTCTAAGTGACTTGTTGCTTTGTTCAGCTGGTGTCAATTACTGGAGTTGTGAAGGAACTCATATGCAAAAGTTGGCATCAGTCAGTTGTAGGTCATCTTGTTTTTCCCAAGCCTCAACCAAAATCCTTTTGTGGGTCAGTGATTCTGAAATGACAGCTGTGAATCCTCACAGCTCATCTTGGACCACAGAGCAGTTTTATAATCCAGATTTTAATTGGAAGTGCTGTTTGTGAACTATTTGGTGCCATGGTTGCTTCAAATGGCACTGCTTTACAACTGTATGATTACAGAGAGCATGAATAGTAGAGGTGTGTTAATAGTCCTTTTATTTGAAACTGAACAATCACCTCTAAGTTCTTTTGTGAAGCAAATGTGTTTTTATGTTTGGGGGGCGGGGGGAGTGGGGGTGGGTGGTGAGTGTTGCTGTTTTTTCTTCAAGAGTTTTTAAGAGGTCCAGAAGACTTTTTTGCTGTTCCTGCCCAGAATCCTGCACCTCCATTTTTGCCAAGGGGAATTTGTTACAGACTTTGCAAAGAATGGAAGTGTTACTCAATGTGGCCAGTGTTCATGCCATTTACTCAGAAAGATCATTCTTTGCATTGAATCTGGGTTGGTTTGCCACAAAAATAGTACTGCCAGTAGGTTTGGGTTACTCTGTAGAGCTTACCCACTGAGAGGAGTCATAAGCACAGGCCTCATTTAGATTGGAGTGAAGTTACCAAGTGAAAAACAGTGATTTTAAATGAAGACTCCCCCCAAACCACAGCTGCCCACAGACTTTCTCTGTCACATGTATGTGAGTTACTCAGAAACAGAGGAACAAGATTTGGAAGCCCAGAGTTTTCCATGGAAGTGAGTTCCAGAGCTGTCATTCTCTTGCTGAGAGGGAACGCTATGGGGGAGAATGGAATGGCCTCACTGAGGACATGAACCGCTTCCTTGGTGTTTTGGCTGACCTGTATTAGTAAGCCAGAAAATGGAGAAGGATATAATCATAAAAATTGTATTACCTTTTGTTAGCTGCAGAGATTTATTAACATCCAGGACTAATTGAAAATGTTGACCCTTATGCTCACACAGGATTTTGTGCTCAGCTTGTGCCCGGGCTGACGCTTAGGGGAATCTTTAACATATGTTTAATAGTATGACTTGTGCTTCTGAGTGGACTTGCTGTGCTTGGTATACAAAAGCCCAGGTAGAACAAGTTTCAGTGAGAAGGTCTAGAGGTTGCAAAGATACTGAGAGGCTTGTGTGCAACAGTGGAAGGTCTGGCCAGAAGCTGTTTTCTATTACTTGAGAGGTACGAAGCATTCAGAAATGTAGAACACTGTGTTTCTACACAAAGATACGTGAAGAAAGTATTCAGAAATGTAGAAACTTTTAACTCTTGTGAACAAACAGTGGTAAAATCACTTTTAACAGGAGAGAGACCTGCACAGAAGATGTATTTCCTAAGGAAGTCAACTACTATTTTGACCCAACTGGGATTAAGTTTCTCCTAGATTAATTTTTAATATTAAGTGGTATTAGGACAAAGCCAAGGTCTTAAGCCCATAGAACTCGGTTATTTTGCAGAACTGTGGGAAGCTGTACAGAAGCAGGGAAAGCATAGCTCTTATGAAGAAGAGCATGGTGGCATGTTATCTACAAGGGGTTTTTACACAAATTTCTCACAAAATTGAATGTCTCATACTCTCGGTAGTAGAATGATAACAGGTAGTTTGTCAGATTTGTCGGGTGCAATGGCATTAAAATAGTTCTCTAGTGACACAAAACTCTTCAAAATTAGAGAATGATTTATAGGATATTATCATACTACTGACAACTTTTAAAATTAAACTCCTACCATGTTTCTAACTAAATTCCTGTAACCATCTACCCTTAATTATCCCTTCTTTAAAATCAGAAGTGACAAATACTTTACAGGCTACAGCCATCTCTTTCTACCATACTGTCTTATTTCTCAGGAATTGACACCAGAAACACCATTTTCAGTCAAAACTTGGTATAACAAAATTTCAGGTTATAGTCATTAGCCCTCTATTTGATTCATGGGATGATCAAAGAAGTTTTACCTCAGTCTTTGTTGTTAATTATGCTTAATCTCTAAATAATAATAATAATAATAATAATAATAATAATAGCAGCAACAATAATTTAAATTTTCAAATACAGAAAGGAAAATTCAGAAGCCATTTCTGAAAAGTTGTAGCAAGTTCTGTAGTAAGTGGACCAGAGGTTTGTGTAGCTTCTGGTGTATTTCTGGTTAAAGAGCATTTAAAGGAGAGATTGCTGGAAGGTCACACAGTAGGACTGTGTGGTTCACAGAATTAGAGAATCACAGAATGGTTAGGGCTGCAAGGGACCTTAAAGATCATCAAGTTCCAACCCCCCTGCCATAGGAAGGGACACCTTGCACTAGACCAGGCTGCTCAAGGCCCCATCCAACCTGGCCTTGAATACTGCCAGGAAGGGGGCATCCACCACCTCTCAGAGCACTGTGCCAGTGCTTCTAGTGATTAGATCTGAGAAAAGTCACCGTGTGTGCAAAAACTCCAAATCACAGTTAGGGCAATGGTGGTGGTGGTGGTTAGTTCTTTGGGGTTTTTTGTTTGTTTGGTTGGTTTTTTCCACAGGGCAGAGCAGATCAGGGGAGTATACCAGTCCAGAAATGTCGTTGCAATGCCTCAGGACATTTGTGGTCCCTTCTCCAAGTTCCTCACCCGTATTTTTCTTCTTGGCACACATTTCCCTGCCTGCTGAAGGAGAGCTACTAGTATCTCAGTAGCCCTTCACAAGGGACTGAGCTCAGGTGTGTAGTTCCAGCCTGTGAGGAAGAGTGTGATGTGTACCTTGGGAAAAGGTTCTTGAAATAGCAGTGCATTGTTCAAAGGCTGCAGCATCCTCATGCAGGTGCAAAGGAGGGAGGTTTGAAATGTGAAAAGACTTATTTACTACAATTTTTTTTGTTAGAATGGACACAGAGGAAATAATAGTGACAACCTAGTGATCCCTACTATAGTTCTGTCATGGAGAGTTGTGTTACTGTCTGTATCCTGCTAATTTCTTCAAGGTTGTGTTTGCAGCTATAATGACTAGAAGTGCCTGTTAGAAAAATAAAATAATTCTGGAACATGGAAATTTAATGCAGTTGTGGGTTCCACAGCCCCAGAAATGCAGAATGTGTTCTACTGGTGAACTTCTGTGAATATGCATTAAAATCAGCACTTTTCCTCGATTTGGTATATTGTATGTATTGCAATAATTTATTAAGCCAGAATTGCTAAATGTCCTTTTGTGCTTTTTTTCCTACCAAAATATGGGTTTGTGGTGGTTTGTGTTGTTTTTGCAAGCATCACCTCTGCAAGTGTGTGCTACATCTGATGTTTTCCTGGAGCTCAGCTTCAGCGCTCTGGTGACTTTTTAATATAAATCTATATTTCTGCCAATTTCTGCAATGTAGACAAAGCTGTATTCCAAGAAGAAGGGAGGAAAAAAAGAAAAACCAACAAACAAAACTCCAACAAACATCACCACCACCACCACCAAAAAACCCACCTAGACACCTTGCTTTGCACCTTGGCACATTTTACTTTGTACGTTGGCTGTCTTTCACATTCATAGACACTGGTTCCATAACCTCACCATCATGAGGAAGGTGATATCTAACTGCTGCTTTACTTTTCCACAGAAAATATGATGCATTTTAATAGACGACATATCATGGTAGAGAAGAGATACAGTGTTCAGTATGCAAAACTGTAATCTCTAGAGGAATAATGCAACAGGAGTCATAAATAGTAATAGAAGTTTCAAAATCTCCCTACACAGGAACTGATGTATCATTTAAGTCAGATTAAAATGAAAGTCGGTGGGTCTGGCTGTAGTGCAGAGACTATCAGGATACTACAGGTGTGAAACTGGCGAGTGAGGCAAAGACATACGATGGGTTGCACAGGACTCCAGACTGTGCACAGATGAGACACAAGAATGCATTTAGAACTGAAATGGAGATGAACTTTCTTTTCACTGGGCCTCTCATGTGTTACCATCACATTAGCTCTAGTCTTATTGTACAACAAATGTGTCTCAGGTGAAGAGGGAGTGAAAAATAGGTATGGCAATAAATGACCTGAATCACGTATTAGTAAATGCTGCAAACTTTCCTCCCATTCACAAAGCCATACCTATTAGATTTAAGAAAAACTTTCCTATTCATGCTAGGCTGCTAAAAAGGAGATCCAGACTGCTAAATGTTGAGACCTGTACCCACACATTTCCAAAATCTACATGAAATAAGAGGGGTTTTGAGAGTTGGGATACATGAAAGAGGATAAAGAAAAATTACGAACAAGCCTGGGAAGATGGGTGTTCTTTCTGATTTTGTCCCCTGAAATTTAACAAGGGAAAGCTGTAACTTGCTATATTTGGGGGTCCTAACGGGGCTTAGTCTTGATTTGAGAATTGTAAATCCATCTCATACCAGATGAACTGTGCTTGGCGGAGTCTAAATGTTGGTAGCATCTGTCTGCATTTTTTTTTTTGTATGCAAATTCAAGTTGCTCGCAAACACGCTTGATAAAACTCACTGGATCAACCTGCTGTTTATCACCTTACAGCCTTATGCACCTTACAGGTTTATCTTGTCAGGGTATGTATAGGAACTTTAGCGCAGCAGAAGGGAAAATGTTAATACACCTTGATCTGGATCCCTGTCTGTGAGGGCCAGGTAGGCTCCTGGCATCCAAGCACTGACAGCTACTGTTTCTTGTGATTCTGAATTTAAAGTGACATTGTGGCAAAGGGAGGTGGTGCTGACTGAGTTAGTTTGGTTCTGTTTGTGCTTACAAAACGAGCATTAATTGTGAATGATTAACCTGTATGCTTCTATGCTGTTCTCAGGAACTTCCACCTGGAATTTTTTGTGCTGTCTCAAGGTTTCTGTTACTGTCTCAGCGCTACCGTTTCTGTTGCAGAGAGGTTATGTTTGTTTAGATGAACGTGCCTCTGGCTGTTTCTTTACATTATCCAGGAGTAGCGTTAGCTCAGCAGTTAGGTCACTTCCTTGCAGCACGTAGCTGGTACAATTTTCCCTTCATTTCTCTCTGTGAAGGTACGCAGGCAGCCTTTGCGTCGGGATGCGCAGAGGGCGTGAGGCAGGCCGTCGTTCTGAGGAAAACCAGTATCCCTCGCTCTAACAAAAGACACGTTGCACATTCCCGTGTGTGATTTTTTTATATACTTATTCTCTGCCCCTCATTTTTTAGAAGAGTTGGCAAGGTGACGATGGCCGAAAGAGGCTGAGGCCGTGTGTGGGGAGGGTGTCTGCTGTGCCCCAGTGTCACCACGAGGTGGGGCGGGTGGGGAGGCGGCGGGGCCCCGGCTGCTCCCCGGCTTTGGCGAGAGCTGGGCCCTCTTCACTCGGGAAACCAGGTTTCAGGACTGAGGGACAAACACCAGATGGAAGCATTTCTAGTTGGTTCCTTCCTTGTTTTCCCAGATCGTTTTCTTAATATTACCCTTTGGATCAGTGAAAATAAAATTTGCTTTTTAAAAAAAAAATCTTTGGAAACGATTGAAAACACATAAAAATTATTTTCTGGGAAAATCTCCACTTTTTTTTTTTTTAAAATAAGTGAAATAAATACCTGAAATGAATTCCAAAAAATTATATAATTGAGTTATGCCAACTGCCTGCCTAGCCTGGTTCAAACACATAAAATAGCAAGAAAACCCCATGCTAATACACAGGACACTTATTATTTTCCTTGGGGATAAAAAAAAAAAAAGTATTTAAAGTTAGTAGGCTAGCTTATTTTTGATTTGTTGGAAATTTGACTAGACTTTCCCTCTCCAGAGATTTTAGCTGTAAGTAGAAGTTTTTCTTTGAACTGGTTTAAACTAAGGCCCTCTTTCTTCTTGTCACGCACAGACAGGGAAATACTGCTAGATGCTGGATCAGCTTGTTCACTTTTCATTGTTTTCTTTTGTAGCAGCAATCCGTTTAGCTATGGTATGCTGAGTTTATCTGATTAGCACTTAATGAGTGAAGGGAATAGGGGAAATGCTGCCTGAGTTACTTAAGCCTAATAAAGTTTTCAGTACCTTCCCCCCCCTCTTTCCAAATACCTGAACTTTCCTGACCCCCGCCCCTCGCTTTTTCCCTCTGCTGCAGCTCGTTCCCACATGAAATGCAGCTTTAACTGTCAGAAGTAGCGGTGCCATTAGCCGGATTTGGTCACGACATACATCCTGCTGAACAGTGTTTGACAGTCTGTCTGGAGCTCTTACAAATTCAACTACTGCTGTTCTGCCGACTCGCACGCATTACCTGGGAACACTTACCAATTGAAAATGTAACAACCTGTAGCACGAGTGTTTCGAACTTAAAGCCATTAGGTGTAATCATAAGCAACAGAATCATTTATTCAGTTATGTTAGCGGTGACATTTTAATGAGGATTCACTGGACCTTGAATAATGACATTATATAAAGAAATTCAAGAAAGCTGAGGTTTAGTAATGCTTAAAAACTGCATGTGCCATACTGATGGCAGGTCTGTTACCATAATTAACTCTAAGTTTCTTGCATAACTCTTAATTTTTTTTCCCCTCTGGACTTTACCTTGATTTCCCTCTTTTAGGATCAATTTTTCTTTTAATTTGATATTGCATTGTAAAATTTCTAATACAAAAGTAAAATTCTGAAAAATGTAGAGAAATAATTTTTATTCATTTATGCTGCCTAAATATATCTTTATTGGATCTGTTATTTTCCTACAGAAATGCAAAGTTGTCTTAATATCAGTGAAAATAGTTCCAAGGAAAGTAAAACTGACGTATGTGCAAGAGATTCTTGTGCAAAATAGGTTCTATATTCATACTGTTATTGGTAGAGAACTCTGAAAATATTTCTAGTTATACTTGCCTAAGAGTATACATTTTTAGTAGAAATGATCTCACATTTATTTTATTGCCGTCAGTGTCCCCATTTTATCATAATAATAGTAATAATAGTAGTTATCAATAGGCAGCTAGTAATAGCAGTAGTGATCCTGCTAGAGCAGAACATGTATGTACGTTTTTAAATTGCTTTAAAGCTACTAACAGAATGCTAGAGACACAGGAGTGCACTAAGGTGCTTGATGAAGGGTAGAAGATGACTGTGATTGATATTTGAAGTCTGCACAGCTTCCTGCTGAGCACATCCCGAGGAATTGCCTTGAGGTACTGCGGCTGGCTGACGGTGTTCACGTCCCCAGCACATCGCAACGCAGAGCGCAATGTGCTCAGACATCAATGCTGGGGCCAGTTGGGAAGTGTTGCACTCTAATCTAAATGGTAGAAGTTTTGGAGGAGGAATCCCTGTGGTTTTTGAACAGCATGAACAGTGTCATTTAAACTGCTTCTGTTTTCCATTATTGGTTTGGTTTGGTTTTTTGTCTGCTCCTGAATACGTACAAACTTCTATTCAGCCGTCAAGATGGAAGAAAAACACGTGTTAATCTGTGAATTAGGTACTGAAGTATTTTGTAATTTGATTCAAAGGTTTCTTTAAATCATGAAAAGTATGTGTGTGTGTTTTTCTTTTCCCCTCTCAGGTTTGCAATTATGTGTGGCTATATGTCTCAGTTTGAAAGTGTACAAAACAAAATCAGGAATGGTTATCTCTTTAAGGTATGTTTTTGTAGGGTTTTGTGGGAATTTTTATTGTTAAGCTATTCCTTTAAATTATTTCCTTATATAGTGTCAAAGACAAATTTTTCCAACACAGTAATTCAGTCTCAGAGGTCTATTTTAGTGCCGATGTTAAAGTGAAAAAGTTATTTTTATGTGTGCAAATATAGTATATGCTTACAAAATAGAAGGATTGAGGTAGGATTTTGGAAACAGCATTAAAATTTCTATTTTATTTTGTAGTCAAAGGTGGGGGGGAGTAACAGTTCTGTTTGGAAAATACAAACATATTAAGTGATGGACTAACACAGGCAATCGTCCTTCATGCAATCCTTAAGAAGTAATACTTGTTTTAACATTGTCCTTTCAAAGTTAATGTGGTTTTTAATGTGCTTTTTAGAGTTAGCAGTTTGTGTTAAATGTGCTGTTCTCCCTTTCCTTGCCCTCAGCGTTGCTAAGGCGCTTTCACTCCTTTACCCTTCGAGCCCGTCCCGTCTCCCCTCTCTGGGTGCCAGTGAGAGGCAGCAGCCCTGTTCTGCTTCCCGGGGAATGCCTGGGATAGGTGTCTATCACTTCATGTGTCCTGGAGCTTTCCTGTGAGAGTGCATTGATTGCATCTGAGCTGTGCCAAGCAGCTAAGCCTTGAGCCCTGGGACAAGTTGGAAACAGAGAGAAAATAGCAAATAACACAAGCGCTGCGGTTGTTTAAGGATGGAGTTGCAGAAGAGCCCGCAGTGTTAGCAGTAGCCTTTTCAAGGAGGTTTTTCCCTTTCAGAAGTCATTACTGAAATCCCTTGGAATCTTTTGGAAGTGTTAAGGATAGGGAAAAATAGCATGAAAGCATAGCTCCTATCTGAATAGTTCGTGGAAAAAATGATAGAATAATAGGCTCTTAGATCTGTATAACTCGGAATATTTTAGTGGCTGACTTAATTAGAAAAAGAGTTATCTGGGGGAAAAAAAAAAAGAAACCTTAAAAATGAAATTTATTTTGAGAAGCAAATGGTAATTAGGGGCAAAATGACATATTTGTTTTCTTCAAACTCAAGTTGAGAAATAAGGGCTTTTTTTAGCAAATTACAGAGTGAAAGATACTCGTGGCCTGTAATGAAAATGGATTTGAAAGAAACACCTCATTAGATGCTTTCTAGGTTTTATGGTTTCACTATAAACAGAACCGTTTTACTTTCTGAATTTCACATTATAATAACAGTTTGTTGTGTTCGGGGCAGTCGCATTCCAAGGTGGAAGAGACTATGCTTAAGAGATGGGTGCTGGCATGTAAGATCTGTCAGAGAGCCTGGTTGCTTTTTCAATGATTTGATATGTGACAGTTTCCTAATAGTAACTGTAAATAAAATTAATTTAATTGAAGCTGTTGCCTTTTTAAGACAAAAGTTCTTGAGTTCTTTGATTGAACTTTAGAGCTGCTCTGTCATGTTCTAAATGCAGCATTGTATGCAAAGTTGCTAAATGATTTTGTTGGTGGTTGCCCTCCAAGAGGAAGGGGTTTGCTAGTTAAAATATCTATAGGTTGTTAGAAAAGAGTTGCAGCAGAGGAGAATTTCTGAATGTCTTTATGCTTGCAGCAAGCTACTTAGAATGTAAACACACTTGCCAAATAAACATCGAAAGTGACACTGATTTTCTTTCTAATAGGAGCACCTAGACAAAGCAATTGAACTTAAGCCTCAAGATCCATTTTTATATTACCTAAATGGAAGATGGTGCTATTCAGTAAGTTGTTTTTTTATCTAACATATGAATTGAGTATACTGAAAAAGAAAATGCATTTGAAATGAAATCATGGGACCAAAGACAAAGTAGGTGTTGTACTGAAGTGGCGGTTCGGAGCTAAATGCAGCAGCACGTTTACATGTCCTGATTTTAACTTCACAAGTATGTTAACTGCTGACCACTCCTGCCATGTACATTAAGTAAACTGTGCTTGTGTGTCTGTCATTGTTGTGTTTGGATTTCTTACCTGAATGTATGAATGGAAAGTAACGAATCTTTGTAAGGGAAGAAGGGTCACCTCTTCATTTCAGCTCTTTGCTCTACCCCAAACTTTCTGGGAGACCTGGCAACCATAGCCTTTTGGTAACTTTGTTCCCCAGCCACAGCTGAAGTTAAAGGCCCTTACATGCTGGGGGACTTTGGCTGTGGCAGCAGGGCTACCAGACCAGCTTGGTAAATGTCAGGAGAATGTCACAACAAAAATGCAAGTATAACATTGTATAATTCAGCAAAATTCTTTGCAAGATAAACAATTTGTGTTATGTCAATGCAACAGGTGCCTTTAAATATTGTCTTTATGACAGTCATAATTACTAATCTATGAAAAATTTAAATAATTGGTTCACAAGTTTAGCTGGTAATTGATTTGAATTTTTGTTTAGAAAAACAGTGCTTGTGCTTGTAATACAAGAGTTGTCTTATTCTTAAGCCCATATCTTTGAGGACTTGCTCAGATGGCTATCCTTAGTGCTTCTTCTCTTGTGCTTGTGCTATGAGGAACCTTTCATCGCAAGAAAATGTTTTTGCATAGTCTATGCTGTGAAAGATCACTGGGAGGCTTCTCAGAATAACAACTGCTAATGCACCGTGAATTCCAGCCCTGCCTTTTTCCTCAGCTACTTCCAGTGTCTGCAAGCTGGAGAGAAGGAGTTGCTGTGATACACTGCAGACTTTGTCTTTTATCTGCAACTAGGCTTAATGCAAAGTAATCTTTCAACAGTTTTTTTCAGGTCATATACTTAACTTTAAAGAGCTTTCAGCAACTACATTTTTTCTCAGTTGATTTGAATAAGGAATGACACCAGCTTTTTCAAAAAGCTTTTCATTTTGCTTTTCACCACACTGTATTTTTGAATCTCAGCATTAGTTGTGCAAAAGTGAGTTGCTGAAGATAGTCCTGTAGTATGCTTGTCCTGCCTTTGAAGAACATCTCTCTCACCAGGGATTCCTTAAGCATAGAATTATAGAATGGTTTGGGTTGGAAGGGACCTCAAACATCATCTAGTTCCAACCCGTTGCCATGGACGGGGACACCCCCCACTAGACCAGGCTGCCCAAAGCCCCATGCAGCCTGGCCTTGAACACTGCCAGGGATGGGGCTTCCACAGGCTCCCTGGGTTACCTGTTCCAGTGCCTCACCACCCTCACAGGAAAGAACTTCTTCCTAAAATCTAATCTAAACCTACCCTCTTTTAGCTTGAAGTCACTCCCTCTTGTGCTATCACTGCACTCCCTGGTGAATAGTCCCTCTCTCACTTTCCTGTAGGACCCCTTTAAGTATTGGTAGACTGTAATTAGGTCTCCGTGGAGCCTTCTGTTCTCCAGGCTGAACACGCCCAACTCTCTCAGCCTGTCTTCATAGGAGAGGTGCTTCAACTCCCTGATCATAGCCTCCTCTGGACTCACTCAAACAGCTCCATGTCTTTCACTTCTATCTGTGCTGTGTCCAACAACTGCCTACAGTTTCCATCTGCCAAACACATCCCCATGTTTTTCCATGTCTTATTTCTCATTTAAGCTATCGTTTTGAGGATACCTATAATCTCAGTGTACCTTACTCTGTTCTTCCTGCACTGTTTTGTTTTTCTTGTTTCATTTTAGGGACCATCACCACTTCCTGACTAATGCAGGTGGTTTCTTGCACTATATCTTTGCCAACTAATGTTCCATACTTGTAACATCTATGGTGGGCTTCCTTACTGAATATTAAAGCCACAGATTACATTTAGGGTGTAAACTGACCTCCATTTCATTGAGCGAAACAATCCACCTAAACAGATGTAGCCACTGAAATGCTTCAAGATTGATTCCTGATTTTCCCAGGCAAAACAGCAGCCTGAAGCACTTAGATTTTCATAGTACAAGTAAATGCACAAATAGGACGGAATAACATTTTGTTTTAATTTCTGGGGCTGTCAGTTCTTAAAAACATACAGGCTTTTGCACACTTTCAGTAGGAAGATGAGGCTGTCCTTTGAGAACATTAGTTTTAAGGTGCTACTATGGAAGCTAGATCTGAACCCTAGCCTAGTGATGTTGGTGATATCCTCAGTAGTTTTAGCAGACTCTGTGAGTAGGCTTCTGTGTTGATCTACTAATGCACGTTAGGTGTTGGCCAGGCAGGTGATGTAGATGGTTGCAGGAGCTTGTGGAAGCTGTGGTAAATTCCTTAGTCCTGTTCTGCAGACTGTGGTGTTTCGTGCTGCGGTAATTAGCCCGAAAGTAGACTGTTGGCTAGGGATTGTGACAGGGTGCTGAAAAAAATAATCTATCACTCCTCCTCTACATTGGTACCTGTAGATGGAGCTTAATGCTCCTCTGAGAGCCTCTGTTTTTCTCTGTTTAGTCTAGCTGCAGTTGAGGCTGGGAAGGCTGCATCGTCCAATGCGAGGGAATTAAAGAAGAAAAAGGGGTGACTGAGGAACGAAAACCTGGTGTACTTAGGTCTTCCCAGTGTTGTCAGACATTTCCCATTTACTCCTCATTTAGTGTTGGGGATCTCATTACTTCTTCTGGCACTGCTTTTTGGGCTGACAAACTGGAAAAAACCCCAAACACATATAGCAGAAGAGACTGCAAAAGGGGATGCTTCAGTTGTAAGTAAGGGTTCCAGTTCATGTTCATAAATGACAATCAGCTGAACAGACTTTTAGGTAAAATGTATAGTGGAGGAAAATGGAGAAGATTATTGATTTATATTCAGTGACTGCATGCTGTACTAGCAAAAGCTATTTATTTATCTGTGGACTTCTGCCAGAATTTGGCTCTGACTGCTTTTTCTCACCTTACTCAGTGTAACACAGTCCTTTAAGAAGAGCAGTGGTGCAGCAATGCCAAGTTCCTTTTTCAGCAGTTATTCTCGCTGGGCCAGATCCAAAGCACCTTCCAGCAGGAAGGATGAGAGAGATTTTCACTGCCTTGCAGCAGTGGGGGTTTGTCTTGGAGGCAAAGCCAGTGAAAGTTGTGGTGCCACCTTGTCTAAAAATCAGTTTTTGCTGTTTCTTATTTCTTTTACCATTATAATGCCAGTAGAGCTATACAAAAGAGGAAGATTCTGTTCTGATATGTGTACCAGCTCAGCTGTGTTAGAAAATTACTTCTGGTATCGCAACCAGACACGTTTTTCATCAGTCAATTCATATATGTCATTATGGGCAAAAATTTAGCCTGCAAGATCTGCTGTCTCTCTAAGAAGCCATGTGTAGCTCTAATTTTTGGTTCTTTGGGGTTTTTCAGTAGAGGTGGCATGGGGAAAAGAAACCCTATTCATTTTTGCATTGAGCAAACAAATTGAACACCACTAGTGATGGATAACTGCAGAACCCTACCAAATGCTATTTTGATACTCCTTTTCCCAGAGCTGTTATGAACTTTTACATAGTGGTCATTTTTTTTGTGGGTAGCTTTAGTGATGTTAGAAAAAGATATTATCATAAAATTGTGATGAAGATACTTTAAAATCTGTAGTAAGCAAAGTAAGCCAGTGTTTAGCGTGTAAAAGAGATGTTACTATTCCAAAGAGAAACAACAGAGGCAAAATAGTTTTCATTTAAAATGGCTTTGGTGGTGGACAAAACCTTTTCTTCTCAGCCTTCTGTGACAAAAACAGGCTTTGTCAAGTGTATATCTTTCAGGGAAGGTTTAAGGTTTCAAATAAATGCTTGGGTTGGTTCATGTGACCTAAACTAAGTACAGTGTTTAGAGCCTTTGAAGTTTTGGCTTTGGTTTTGTTAAGGGAAAGTGAAAACCACTTTGCTCTTCAGATCAGCAACAAATATTTATTGGAAGTGAATTGATCTGTGGCACACAGTGCACAGGAATAAGTTTTCTTTAATCCTTGGAGTTTTGTGCATGATTATCTGATAATCCTTTATGATTGTGTGATTGTGGGGGGCTTTTTTTAGTGTTTTAATGTTCAGAATAACTTTTAAAAGGAAGTACGTGTATGCAGTTAAGGCTTATGGCTCCTTGCCCTTTCAGGACTGGCACAGAACAGTTAGCATATACTTGTGAAAGTGGATCAGAGCCTCTGGTAAAAGCTAGTGAGGTGTAAAAATTAGAACTCTTGGGACTTTCTTTTTTCAGGTTACATGCCCTGTGTTGGATTAATCTCTGGTGTATCCTAGTATCTGTTTGGGTTACAGCAGGGAACAAATTGACCCAGTTGCTTTGTCTGTGTGCTCTGTAAGTCTGCTCCCCTTACTGGAAAGTGAAAAAGCCCAGGGAATTCATGTTGGATAAATGCCTGTGCAGACTGTCCTGGCTCCTCAGCTGGCAAGAGAGAGAGTTATTTTTGTTGGAAGCCAGTATTTTAAAATTGCTGTCCGGTTACTTAATCTCTTCCAGAAGTCAAAACATTGCAAAATTATTTAATACAATTTTACATTAATATATTGTAATAAAAAAGAAAAAGAAACTCTCTGGGGATATGTAAGTAGGTGCCATTAATATTTTACTGAAGCTGGGTCAATGGGATGATTTTCCTTTATGGAAGACAGTTGTGTGATCTGTCTTCAGTGAGCTATTACCAAGGAAACATTGAAGGAGGAAATCCTTTAGGGCTCCAAGTCGATCCTGGCTGACGTTCCAATCCAAGTGGGTTCGTTTCCTTCATACCAGCATCCTGGAATTTGAAAAGAGCTGTCAATGGGCAGGGTTTGCATCTCATCAAAACCAAACAGAAGACAAAATACCACCCCCCCTAAATCCAGCCAGTATTTTAGTTCATATGTGATATTTGCTTATCCTAGGCTAAGGAAGTGGAAGGGGTATTAGGAAATCTCTTTTTCCAATATCTAGGGGAGAACCACATTTTCTGCCCTGGTTTTCAGAGGCAGAGGCCTGATAGAAGCAGGCTGGGTACAAACTTTACGGTCGGCTGCAGTTTAACTCTGAGTGGCTTTCTTCATCTCTGATACTAGTAGAGATTGGGGCAGAACAAATGGATGAGAGCTTGCTGTTTGGCAGAGCTATAGGAGAAGATTGTCTGAGACAAGCATCTCTGTTAGTTTTGGGATACTGAAGAGTGGCCTCCTCTCCTTGGCAGAGGCCAGGCTGTCGTGGTGACTCACTCCCCTCCAGCCCCAGGGAAATTCAGGAGTTGGCTGATGGTCCCTCAGACCCTCGTTTTTTGCTCTTGAGCAATGTAGCTCTCCTCGGGTATGGCAGCTGGGGAGCGATGTTCCACAAGTGACCAGTACATTACAACCTGACATTCTGTGGACACACAGTGTTCCTTACAGTGCTCTTGTGACTCTTACAGACTGTAATCTGTAATCAGCTGATATCCGGGCTTGGGAGACCTAAAAAACCAAAACTCACTTAAGCTTTGTAAATAAGCTGTAGGGCAAGGGCAATCTTCATTCTTTATTTTTGTTATAGTGGTAGCTATTACTTGCTGCAATAATTGTTTTTCTTATTATGTGCTGCTGTCCTATACCATTCTTGGAGCACACATTAAGTGGAATCATGGCTCCGCTGAAGTTGATGACAGTGAAGTTACTGTCTCTTTGTACTCAGTTTTGTACAGACCTCCAGGTAATGCTTTGCATCAGTTGGAATAACCTTGGCTGTACAAGTCAAATTGGCACTACACTATAGCATGCTGCACCAGGGTTTCTGTTGCCTGTGCTTGCTCACACGCAGAGAACGCTTAATGAAGTTAGTTGGTATAGTGGGAGTGATGTTTCCATTCCACTAAACATGGCATAAGGTTTATTCTAATAAAGTTATTTCAAATTAAAGACTGTGCTTGGGTGTGTTTAGAGGAAGGGTATGATTTGCTATTCATCACTATTCCTCCAGGACATAATTTTGTGTCTTGCATTAAATAGGTTGTTTCCATTTGTTGCACCTCAGTCATAGGGGGGTGCAGACTGACTCAGGTGAGACCTGGATCACCTGTGTGCCGAGATTCACCTCACCTGTCTTTAGCCATCCACAAGGTGTTATTGTCTATGCTCCTTTGGTAGTTGAAGGAAAGAAAGAGAGAAGTGTTGCACGTGGAGAATTGCTTGGTGGAAATGCCTCTTTATGTGTGGGCCATGCAAGGAACCTCAACGACTCACTTAAACGAGGCACTTCATTTACAGATGGCTGGCGCTAGCTGTGGTCAGTTCATCAAGCCTGTGGCACAGAAGTTTGACCACTCAAACCATTACAGGACTCAGTCACAAACTGTAACACTGGAGCCAGTGCACATTAAAGAAACCTTGCAACTGTGCCTACCTGCATTTGAAACATCGGTTTAGGTTGCTGGGACTTGTAATGTAATAAATATGGCCAAGTGTGCCTATGTTTGGGCTTTTAAAAAGTTTTAATAGTGCAAAGCAGCACCCAAGCCAGACAAAATAAGGACTGAAACCTCAGTAAATCAGTTCTGATTAAATTTTGTAGGAAAATAAAACAACTGCCAGGAAGAACTTGTGTTTTCCATAGGTAATTGTAGCCCCAAATGGAAAAACTGCAATTTTGTTTCCTTGTTATTGCATAACAGCAGACCCGTGTGGTAATTGTATCTGTGCAGTCTATGTGTATCTCTGGGATATGGTGTGGTCTTGCAGAGAACAGCATAAGCATATACATACCCTTTATTTTTTCCCTCTCTTCTTCCCTCTGTAAGCCACCTTTGTCTTGATGCGATCAATCTAGAAATATTAAACCCCTTCCTCTTGTAAAACAGCAGAGAACACTGCAGCAGTTGGTTGGCATGAAAAAAACAATACTTTTGGAAAAATCCTTTCAGCATCTGTTGCAGAATATGTCTCAGAAACTAAAGAGCAGCTAGGGAAATGAAGTGTGGGAAGGAATTACATGTGTACCTACAATTAGAAGTTTTAATCAGCACGCTGCAGTTTGTAACAGTGTGGAAGCCCTGCAGCACAGAGAAGATAAACATCATGTTACTTCAATGAATGAGAACTCTGGCATTGCTGGAGAGCTTTCCTTAAAACACTTAGAAATGCCTTCAAGAATGGGCTGTGTGAGAGAGGGAGAATGAAAACCAGCTTTATTTTCTTAATCTTGTTTCTCTCTGGAATATAATTTTTAGTGGTTTTGTGTGAAAGACTTAATGATGGCATTTAGCAAATAAAGCATTGGAATCTACAAAACAACTGGCAAAACTTGACCAGAAAGCCTTCTATCTCCAAGCAGTGCTGCTCCTATGTAGATAGAGCCATTGAGGCCACATGAGAAAACACGGTCCCGTGCATTTTCCTGTCATGTGCTGGCCTGTATTTGTACTCTGTGCAATGGAATTTTTAGGGCAGTTTGCAACAACAAACACATAGGTCTTGATGTCTGTCCAAAAGACAGGCATTCTGGTTGATGTCTGTGGATAGCTATATGTAAATGGATTCTTATATTTTACCATACTTAACTGATATCTCCTGGATAGTTGCTGGATTTAGCTGGAGAAGGTAGGGGGAGCAGCAACAGACCTGAAGAGGTTGGGAAACCAGGGAATGAGGCAGGAATAATCTAAAGCTATCCAAAACCATTTCAGTTTTTACAGCAGTAGGGCTGACTTGAGGTCAAGGCTCAACTCTGTTATTTGAATCACATCTCCCTCTGAAAAAAGATATCCCTGTGTGACTCATATTTTGCCTCCAGGTGTCTGATGGGAGACTCATTCTTTGCCTGTATATATTCCTTCTCTGTGTTGCTTCTGCATAGATCCAGCCAGAAATAGCTAGGAAAATACAGAGCCTTGGTTTGTACCATTTCTAAACTCACTGGTACCCTGTGACAGGAGCCATCAGCGCTGTGGTTCACACGCTGATGTGAAGCAATGACATCCTGACTTTTTTCCACAGATGTGGCAGAAGTGTCCAAAGGACAAGACTTCACTTCTCCAGTTAAACAGGTTCCAGTCCCACACTGCATTTTTTAGTAGCTCCATCCTTCATTAGAGATGTGAGATGTAGTTCTCCAGGTTAGGTGATGGAGCCAAATACCTTATGGCACTAACTAAAGCAGTTTTTGTCAGGTGTCATATGTGTAAGGGAAGAAGACATGTACAGAGCGTGGCGATATGACAGTTCCCTTAAGTCTTTTTATAGCAAGTCTATCTTTCTGAAATGAGGTCTTTGGCAAGTGTTATTTGTCAGCTTTGAAGAAGAAAAAATGAAGTTTATTTCTTAAAAGTATTTGTCACCAGCTTCTGTGTAAGAAATGAACTTGCTTTACATGCGCCAAAAGCACATTTTCACTGTAGCAACAGCTTTTTGTAATGTTGAAAAGTAGTCCAGTACATGCTAAGCTGTCTGTCTCATGAAAACCTTAACAGATTCAAGGCACTATTTCTAGCCTTAGGTTTCAAAAAATGGCAAGGTCTTGTGAAACCTAAACTGTACTTTACGCTTTATACATTGGAATAATCTCATATCAATGATGTTGGTGTTATGTCACATATTAATGTATACATTTTCCTGTTAACAGAATCTAAAATCCAAAAGGCTATGCTTTGAGTTGGCAAATTGACAGCATAAAACATGCCTTTGCAGGTTCTTTTACAAAACAGGTTGTATAAGTAGTGCAGTGGCATAGGACAGTATTTACTCCAAAACTGAGAAGCAACCCTAGACACACTTTTCTTCTTTTTTTTTAAAATATTATTATAGGTAGCTCAGTTGTCTTGGATTGAAAAGAAAGTAGCTGCTGCTCTCTTTGGGACTCCACCAACTTCAACAGTAGAAGAAGCATTGCACAATTTCCTTAAGGTAAGTTCTAGCCAAGGGTTTTCCTCTGTGACTGTTTACCGGCCGCTATATGAGCCTCTTGTCAAGATATGTCTGCTCAACAGATTATGTTCAGTAGCTATAGATCTAGGGCTTTCCTAAACATCACAGAGGTCTCTACTAAATTTTTTCTTTTCTATTTTAAAATATTTTAGTTTGGAGAAGAGTGGCTAGCACCTTTCTTCTTTCTTTAGTTTTAGGGAATTCTTCAGTTACTTGACATGTTAATAGCTATTGGACTTAATGTGAGAAGGATATAGATTAGTTATATATGCCACTGAAACAAATTAACTAGAGCAATTACTGATTATGTGCCCATTACTGCAAGAGTGTTAACACAGTCAATGAAAACTTTGCCATTGTGACAATTCTTTTTTTCTGATCTGAAGCTCTTTTTATTGATTTTCAGAAGAAGCCTTTCTTGTCTGTGGAGGTAAAACTACCTTTGTAGTGAAGTAGAAAAGAAAGCTCTGTCACATAGGTCCCTGTTCCTGGGCATTCTACTTGAATGCAGTTATGAGAAAATACCACATGAATAAAATAAACCTGTCTTTCACTGTCTTTTGTATGAATAATTTCTACTTCTGGAGCTGAAAAACACAAGTTTTTCACTTGACTGAATTCAAAGCTTAAACTTCCAACATTGCAATTACTTTCAGACAGTTTCTTGGAGGAACTGGACAAGCATATTTTCTTCACTGTTAAAAGTGCTTGTTTTCTGTGTCCTTAGTCTGTTTAAAGATAGAATGATCTCCTGAATTTTGGGCAATAAAATCTTTTACTGTCTTCCCTGTTTAAGAGATTTTATCTCTAAGGTCAAACTCCAAAGGTGGTAGAAATAATTTGAAATGTTCACTTCAGCTTCAGGCTACTTTGTGGTGGGCTGCAGAGTATCTGTGGTTTTAAGTCATCTTCTGCAACAAAAATTAAATTACTTTCTAAAAGACAACTGTTAGAGTTTCTTTTTCAATTATTTGATAATGCACAGTTGTAGTTAAAGCAGCATTGTTTTGGTCCAAGCATTACAGCTACTATAAATTTTACTGAAGTTATTCCCCCCCTCCCTGCCCTCCAAAAAAGCTGTTTGTTGATTAAAGCTGCCTCTTGGTTAATAGACAATTAGTAAGGTTTTTACTCATCTTTCAAGCTTTTGTGTCACTGATTCGGTGCTTTATCATTTCTTTGATGAGGAAATATTAATAATCTAGGGAAAGCAGTGCCTTCCAACCCATTGTGTCAGTGAATGAATTCAGTTCATCTTCTATAGAATTATCCAGTGTCTTTACAAAGCACTTAGGGTGAGAGGAGAAGTACAGAAGAACATTTGCAAGAAGTACAGAACCATTTTTAATGTGTTTGCTATCAGCACCTCACGTACCTGGTGTAGGGTTTGGATTTTTGTTTTTTCTTGCTTTCTTGATGTTTTGGGTTTTTTAATTCTGGGCAGACTGTGGTGCATACAGTAGGGATGATTCAGTCTAATGTTTGAGAAAGCTTCGTGCATTACTAAAAATCCTATGCAGACCACATAAATCTCAACACTCAAGTTCTATGTCTATTTTCTTTCCTATTTTTCATTATTTAGGCAGAAGAAATGCATCCAGGATATTCCAAATGCAATTATGTGTATTTGGCCAAGGTAACCAAGTTCTTTTAAAAATAATGATTTGTTGACTCTAGTATTCTCACAGTGGTCTGACTGGAAACAAAATGTTTTTTCTTCTCAGTGCTACAAAGATCTTGGCCAGAAAAACAATGCACTGAAGTACTGTGATTCTGCACTGTCAATTCTCTCAGTTACTAATGAGGTGGGTATTGAGAGTGATAACTTGTTCTCTTGTGACTGCTGTCTTGTCTTTGGCACGCATTATTGCGCTGTCAGGAATAACATAACACTTTTCCCTCTGAACACAGAACCTTCCTTTTTCCCCCACTCTAGGTTGGCTCATTACAGTTGTCTGTATCAACAGCTTAAAAAAAAATTCTTTGGGGAGCTGTCATGGTCTTGTCTGTGTCAGAGGCTGTCAGAACTGAATCACACTCTATAATTCAAGCTATCTCAGGCATAAGCAGTTCAGCGTGCCACTCTAGTTGTCCCCCAACCAATGTATTCTCATTTGAAAGTATTCTGGATTTTTGTCTCTGTCTCTGCTCCTGAAAGCTGCTGGTTTGTGATTCATGTCAAGGCCTGCAGGGTGATGTGTCAGCTAGAGCAGAGGCAGATCAGTTATTCAAGATTGCCTTTGTCTTCGACAACAGTGCAGTTAAAGAGGCACAGTTCTTCCAGTTACATCTGCTGGAAAGTAGTTATTCTAAGAGATTATTGGATTCCTGTTTAGGCTCTTTAGAGTAATTTTAGTATGTGGACACAAAATTTCTACAGATATTTGAGAGATTTTAAAGTGGTTTAATTTCTCAAATATGAACCAAGTCATGGCAAGAAGGTTCACTCTGTCTGATCTCATGTAGAAGCAAGTTCCATAATTACCGACCTATGACTGGAAATGTCTTACCATCCTAGAGCGTGACAAGTTCAAACCTGAGTTTGTCAGCCTAAGGGACCCCCTCTGAGCACAGCAGATGTGGTAGGGAGAGAGAGAGAGAGAGGTGATTCCAGAGATGAATTGGCCCTATCCCATTTAATTCTTTGAAGTAAAGGAAAAAGACCATTAAATAGCTCTGTAACTTGATTGACAATAAGTACTGTGTGTGGAGCACTAACATGTTTATGTCGAGCGTTCCTGCTGGGAAGAAAGGCCACTGCATGCCTCACCAGCAGCTGCTCCTGGGTGGCCTTTATTTTTGTCCCATATTACAGTTCATACCAATCATAATTTAAGCAATCAGTGCTCAAGTTTGGTGTTTCTTTAAATATGCATTGATACAGATATGATATTATTAATCTCCTAACTCTGCTTCGTTCTTTCCTTACTGTTGAAATGTACCTGCCTATTCCAAAGTGCAGGAAAGTCTGCTATAAATTATCCATCCTTTGGTACCTTACATCTTTGCATACAAAGTAGGCCCAATAGTCTCCCTGGTGTAAGGGGGAGAGGGTACAACTGAAATTGCTTTGTATACATCCACGCTGATTGAGCTGGTCAGTTGTTGTTTGTTGTTTGGCTTTGTACCCTGCCTTCAACTCACTACAGGCCAGGTAATCTTGCAGTGAACTCTGAAGCTATCTGGTAAAATTGCAAACAAACTTACATCGCAGAAAGTCCCGGAGGACAGAAAACTGCCTGTGTTTAGTAAACTGGAAGTCATTCAACATGTTCATAAAGACTCCTTGAAAAAGTATGGAGGTGGCATAGATTGGGATTCATCTTTGCTAACAGCAGCTGAACAAACTTTTGGTGACCAAAGGTAGTTGCTGAGGCTCCCTCTACGCTCGGTGGAGACAGAGAGATGCATCCGAGTGCCTCATCCTGCCTCTCCGTGCCCTGGTGACAGAGAGAGACTGGGTGCAAAGATACATATAAGATGTGTACCTGAGACACTTGACTCCTCCACTGTGCAGTTAAGGGGGGATGAATCCTGCCTCTAAAGTCCATGTTATCAGTCTAAACATGCACTAAGCTTCAGTGCCTCCTGGGCCATCTGGATGAGCTTAGTACCTGGTAAAAGGAGCCCCCATCACCTTCCTGAAGTACCAGTGGATCTGAGGCGTGTGGTGGGATCCTGAGGTGAGAGCAGGAATTTCGGAGCAATCTGAAGGGTGGGGGTGTGTGTGTTCTGGTGAGCAGGGTGGTGATGAGAATAAGAATGATACCGGGTTGTGAACAGAAGAAAGAGTGGCAAATGGGCACCAAAAATGTTTTGTCCATCTGAAGAGGACAAAATGATTTATCCTACTCTGATTTGACTAATTCTATAGATATCACAGATTTGTCTGCTTTGTCTTGTTTATTTGTGATGTGTTTTATAGTTAGAAAAAAAAGTCCAGGAAAATATGGCATTGAGGCAATAGTGTGCAAAATTATTTTTAAAAAGGCGGTCAGCTCAAGAGTGCATGCTGAAAGGAATTACTGTAAGATGGAGATCTGGAACACAAACTCTGCTCATGCTGTTACCTCAAGTCCCATCTGAATTAGAATTTTACAGGTTATTTACAGGCCTATTGTGTTAGAGAAAGACTGCAACTGATTTTTGGGAGAAACGGGTTGGAACTGAAGTGATCAAACCTGAGAGCTGTGCATAGGAATAACATTTAATCAGGTTAGGTTTTGGGAAGGAAGAGACCATAATAAGGCTAAAGAGACGTTGGGGAGACAGTAGTAAATGGGTATTGATAAAGTGATATTGATGAATTGCCTCCAGCCTTGCAAAAGGAGGGGCTCGTGGTCTGAAATAAGAAACGCCTGTTAGCAGCAGCCTGAGTATTTCTTTCAGTCCACCACAGCACAGGACCTCAGGGCTGTCAGCAGTGTGGTACATTGTCAGAATCATGCACAACCCATCATTCCCAAGTGTAATCGTAGTTTCTCATGTGAATTTTCTCTTTCTTCAGGCAGGAGAATTCCATTATTGTTTTTAAATGTTGGCCTCTACTGAGAAACATGTGTATGTATAAAGGCAAAAAATCAGCAGGCTGAGAGACAAAGTTGCTGGAAAGGTGCCACATTGAGGAAATGTATAGAATATCATGATACAAAGCATCCTGCAGCACAAGTATGAAAAATAAGAGGAGACAATGTTTTACTATTTTTTTGCTTCTGAGCATCCACAGTTTCCAGTAACTTCAGTGGGAACCAGAGGTGCTCAGCTTCAGTAAAATAGCCAATAGCTCATTTTAATCCTCAGGTCAAATTCTCAGCTGGCCCAACTCAGGGCACTTCTTCGGCGCTTTGTCTAGGATTCATGTCATGTAACATTTCAAGTTAAGTGAAATGATTTTTGTCTTGAATGTTGTATCAGATCCAAATATCCTTTCTGTGCATCTGTTCTACAGAGTATGCTTTTAATTCAAGGGGTGAAGGGGCTTCCAAACAGAGGTAATTCTTCTTAAAGAAAAAAAATAATCAGATGGTCAGTTTCAACCTTATTCTGAACCTAAAAAAGGATGCCAAAGAAATCAAAAAAGCAGAGATAAGTTCTGATTGAATGACTCCTGTATGTCTTAATACCCATTTTTAAAAATAGTTTGTCACATTTTTAACTAATTAGTCCATGCTTTTTTTTTTTTTAATATTATTTTGTTTTGAAAGGAAATAAAGGCAATTTGATGCAAATTACATCTGGAAAATGAAACTGATGTTACAGTACTACTTTAGAGGCTTTTCTCTTTATCCTCTGTATTCCAAACAAAACCCACCAATGAATCATAGTCCTTGCTTGGCCATAAAGACTGCAGAGTGGTTATTCACTGCTGGAGGTGCACGGGACATTAAATTGTCCTGCCTTGCTCTGGTTGCTGTCCAGGTGGATAACCTCAGGGTCCTGAGAAACATTCACCCCTTCAGAAAAAGAGTTCCCTAACGCTCAGGGCTGCTGTGAGTTACTGGGAAGTGCCTAACAGCTGCTCTGTTTATCTAGTAGATGCTGCATTCCCCTCAGTGAGACTCATTACTTTGTAGTTCACTCAAAGCTTTGGTGAGTGTGGCTACATGAAGGGCTGTCAAAACCAGATGGGTGGACTACTGTGATGGAAAAAAAAAATCACTTTTTTAAATTTGGGGAGAAAGACTTGATTTAAATTTGGAAACAGAAGGACAGAATGAGCGGGTGAGTGTAGTTGATTAAATGCATAATGCTTGCACATGAGGGAAATAAGACACTGATTTCTTGCTTATAAGAAAACTGTTAGGTATTTTCAAGGCTGGAACTTGGAGAAAATTAAACTCCCAATAATAGTAAAGAAATTATATTTTTCTTGCATCTGGAGGTGAGCATGGGGTTGAAAGGGAACTCTGTGCTTGTGGGGCCAGTAAGCTCACCACAAAGGATTAACAGCCTAGCAGAGAAAGACATGAAAAATTCAAGGTTCTGTTCTCTACAATGTTTTTGAAAATGAATTTATAAAGTAGCAGTTATATCACAGAGAATGTTGCCTTGGAAGACCCGAAGACAGCAAGGCAGGAAGAATGCAAAGCAAATCTATTTACACTGAGAATTGCTGAAGCACATACTTAAAATGCAGATAAAAAGCTTTACTGAAGCTGAGAATGTGCTTTACAGAATTATTGGTGATTTAAAATAATATAATAGTCATAATTTCACCCCCCCTCCCTCCTTCCCAGCGATCAGAAATGCGGGCGATAGTTGCGATTAATGAGTCAGATTTAGGTATTGCCAAGGTTGATCGCTGTGGCATTCCCTTCTCTCAGGTGTAGAATGGCAGGGAGCAGAGAGACTTGTTAAAGGCTCTGCCTGCAGTTCAGCCTGGGTGACACTGGAAACTCTAGAAAAGCCTGGGTGGAGGAGGAGGTGAATGTAATAATGGGTAGGGACAATGGCTGAATGTTTACACATGAATGCAGCTGCTGAAGAGAAATCATGCCCATAAGATTTTCTTACGTTTTTTTTACATCATCATGCTTGATCCCCCTGGTTATTACTTTAAATTTCTAGTCTTGTCTCTAAGGAGAAGAATGGAAGTTACAGAGGGATGGAAGAGAGGGCAGAATATAAACTTGAGCACCCATCAGTTGGGCCTATTGCAGAACATTTGTATAACTTGAATTTTCCACAACAGATTTTCCAAGAAATGCCTACTCCAGCCATCATAGATTGGTCATAAGTAGCAGACTTTGCTGTGGTATTTCCAGTAGATCTCACCTGAAGCTGGTGTCTTCATCTGTCTGAAGTAAGATTTTAAGGAGGAAAAAGTCATTTAGATTTGCTTTTAAAGTGAAGGGTACAAATAATGATTTGTTTGTGAAAAAGATACCATTCAAAACTTTGTGAATAATTTGTGTTATTGAAAGTGTTTTTTTCAGAACATTTTCTTTTCTCAACATCATCAGCTCAATATCATCAACGAAGGGTCTTCGTTCCTTTCGGTTTTACACACATTTGTTCTCCAAATGTCAAGCAACAGTCCATGGGGTTTCAATTACAAAATAATGGAAGTATTCACATTTGTGTTCATTTGGAATATGAGGCTATTGTTTTCCTGCTTGTACTGTTCGTGGTGTAGAACAAGAATTTCCTAACAGCTTCCACCAGCCCAAAAAGTAAAGTATTTTCGGATGTACATTAAAAACCTATTCCTTAATTAGTGATTCTGTTTACACTGAATATGAGTGCTTCACGCTTGGGGAATGGGCCTTTTAAAAGCTCATTATAAAGAGATCAGATTTCAGACTGTAAAATGCTGGTAAAAATGAGACATTTTGAAAGAGCTGCTAAAAGAATTCGAGACCTCCTATATTTTAGATTATCTTGCACTTTAGAGAATACAGTCTATGTCTTCTCTGTCTTACTGATCAGACTGATATGTGATCTGCATGTTTTTAAGGTTCTTGCCAAAAGGTTTCTTTACCTTGTCTGCTTTTTCTGATGATTCAAAAAAAGAAAAGGGGGTTTTTGTAGCGTGGTAATTTCATACATAAGGATAAAGTCTATCCTGATAAATGCTGAGCTTATTGTATTCATGATTAAGTTTGATCATTTATCACAAAGTATTTGTTTCAATGTCCAATTGAAGGTAACACAATTTTAGCATAGTTCTTAGTGCAGCAAGGTGGATTGATAAACTGTTTCCCAGTCTGCAGAGTGTATCTCCTCTGCTCGTGTCCTGACAATGCCAGGGGAGAGTGGGAGTAATATTCACAATGTTTGCAACTTGTTTCCTATTTTTGTAGAGTGGCCAGGGAAAGTGAAGCTTCCAAGAGCTTGAAATATATTGTCTCAGAGACAATATGCAGGCTGAAGGAGAGCCTCAACAGGTGTCTGTCTTGAGGGGGAGGAGGCGATCCAGGCACCAGAGCTGAGATTCTCCTAAAGACCCTAGAGAAGACCATGGTGAATCAGGCTGTCCCCCTGCACCCATGGAGGACCCCACACCAGAACAGGTGGATGCTTGAAGGAGGCTGTGACCCTGTAGGAAGCCCACATTGGAGCAGTTGGTGAAGAACAGCCCATGGGAAGGATTGTGTTGGAGAAGTTCGTGGAGAACTGTCTCCCATGGGTGGGACCCCGCACTGGAGCAGGGGAGCAGTGTGAGGAGTCCTCCCCCTGAGGAGGAGGGAGCAGCAGAGAGAGGTGTTGTGGATGAACTGACCACAAACCCCATCCCCCCTGCTCTGCTGGGGGAGAGGAGGTAGAGAAATTGGGAGTGAAGCTGAGCCTGGGAAGAAGGAAGGGGTAGAGGGGAAGGGGTTTTAAAATTTATTTTCTCATTATCCCACTCTGATTTCATTGGTAATAAATTAAATTCATATTCCCTAAGAGGAGTCTATTTCACTCATGATGGCAACTGGTGAGTGTTCTCTCCCTGCCCCTATCTTGACCCACAAACCTTTCAGTACATTGTATCTCCCCAGTCCAGCTGAGGCTGGGAGTAATGGAGCGGCTTTGGGGGACACCTGGCCTCCAGCCAGGGTCAACCCACCACAAAGAACTATTAGTCTCTCATTGGCAGTCCTTGTGCATGTTTGGGATTATCTACTGTTACAGTCCAGGATTTCTTCTGGAGCTGTGAAGGAATGATACAGCTGTACCCCAAATCAGGGGTGGCTCTCAACACCTCATTGCTGTTACTGCATATCAGAGTACAGCTTTGGACCACCCTTGCAGCCCAGCTCATTTAATGTACCATGCAGCCCCACTGACTTCAATGAAACCCTGCAGGATGCATGTCAGCTTGGGATTTGGCAGTGGTTGCACACAATTATGTTATAGTTGGCTGGTGTAACAATTTTGGCTGTGGCCATGGGGGCGTTTCATTCTCTGTTGACAGTTGGGACTTTGTCAACAAGTGCACACATATGCAGTGCTTTGGTTGAGTGTGTTTAGCACATAAGGAAATAATTAGCAGAGATGGAAGGTTAAATTATCTTTTTGTCTCTGCTTTAATTGCCATTTAATTTTTACATGCACATTTATATGTGTGTGCCTGTGTGTGCATATATTTATCAGCAAAATTTTTTCAGCAGAAGGTTACTGACAAATTGTGGGCTACCTCTAGTTAGCCCAACATGGCCTTTTCCCCACCAGCTCTTTCTTCTGTCTTGCTCTTGTTTTCAACTCTCTCTCTTCCCTTGTTCAGTCCCTGGCCTCCCAGGGCTTTTTTTTTTTTTTCTTCTTGTGCATATTCCCTGTGGATGATGAAACATAAAAGAAAAGCAACTAAATAGGGAGAGGGGAAAATACAGTCACTGACCCTGTAATTTGAGTACCTTTTGTGTAGCACTGTGCAGAACATTTTGAACTCATATTCAACTCTGAAAATGATACAAGAAGTGTTTAGTAAATGTAAGCCTTGACAGGAGAAAGTCAAGGTTAGAAATGGCTGTATATTCAGTCAGCACTGAACTGAGCCTCAGGGTGAACAAATGGGTCTGACGCAAATATATTGCATTCCTCCTACGACTTGCACCTCTTCCTCTCCCTGTCGTGCTCCCAAGGAGATCAAAGCCTGTGCATCTTTTTTCTTTCTTTTTAATTTTTTAAAAAAAGCTGACCTGAATGTTCAGTTTTACAAAGCCACACACCCGGAAATTAGTGAGGGAGAGAGTTGGCCAAATGCAGGATTTATGGCTTTTTCTTCCCAGTAACTGTCAAGCTTTGGTCATTAATGAAATCTTCATCCTTATAAACTGGAGACTGGTACACGGAGCGGAGTTGTGGTGTCTCTCACCTTTCAGCATGACACACCTCTTGGTTTGGAAAGACTTTATCCACAGGTGATATAATAGTTCCCTTCACTGGCCATTCTCAGCTCTGTTTTTAATGCCATTACTGATTTCTTGGTTTTTTTAATGCTTTTGCCATCTGAGTTGTTCTTACTGACTGGAAGCTGCTGGCACAAGTAATGTAGCCCGTTAAGTAGTTCACCACAAGAATAATTCCTGCTTGTGCTGATGTAGTCCTGTTCAGAACTGGCAACCCAGAGGTAGGAGGCTTTGCACGTTTGCAGTTTCTTCTCCAGCAAGTTCTTAGAACAATCATGGGTTTGTTTCGTTCTTTTCTCTAACCCTAGAGGAAGATTCAGGAAAGATTGCCCAATATTTTTGGGACCTTTGCAACTCAGTAAAGCTTGTTGCCCAATAAAATCCTTTGCTTCTGAGGAGAGAGACGGTCCTACAGAGCTCTTTGGAGATAGACTTTTTAAATGCTGCGTCCTGCAAAGTGAGTAAAAAGTGCCACCAACCCATGAAAAGCTGAACACCATTCTGATCTGAGCAAACCTGCTCCTTTAGCATTTTTGGCTTAGGAGAGTGTGAAAATAGAAGGACCAGGTACAATGACACATTTTAATTTTATTAACAGCATGGGGCAATATCTAGCACTTTACTGTTTTGTTTAATGGACTTTAGAATCACTTCCATGAGTTGACTTTAGTCAGTACAGAAAAGTGTATTTACCCTGAATTTATCAACAAATTGATACAAATGTTAAGTTTTCTAATTTTTATTGAAAGCCATGGGGTGCTGCTCTGGGCAGCCTGTAGTGACGTGGAGTTTAAGGGGTGCTGAATTCAGTGCGACATTTCCTTCTGTTAGACTGTTTTGGCAAGAGCTTACTGGCTTTGCAGAGTGTGCCTTTCAAGGCCTCTGATAAATGATTAGGCAGATAGTTTAGCCTATTGTTGCCAGTGGGAGCAAGGCAGCGACTCCAAGAGAAGTGTCCAGCTAATGTATTAATGCCTTAATCCAGACCAATAATATAATGTAGTTTGACATGTCTGGCATATGGTTTCTATCATCTCAATATTCTTCTCTATTCCTGCATAACATTATAGACAACTAACCAAAATAAAGAGAAGCAGGAATTTCTTCACCCATAAAATGTATTTTAAAATGTCCTGTATTTTGTTCCAGCTCTTTGGTTGATTGGATAATGAAGTGATCCTGAAATTCAGTGATTACTTCACTGTCTGTCTACAGTATTTTCTTTCAGAATTGCCTGTGGCGTTATCTGGGAAAGAAATACTGGTCTGTGTCGTTAGAAATACTTGCACAAAATTCGTCATGTGCAAGTGCTTTTGCCTTGCACTGCTAAGCACACGTGGGTGCGTGTGTTGGGCGTTTGGACCTTTACCAGCCCGCAGGTACTGGGAGCTGACTTTTCAGAGATGTGGATTTAAACCGAGGTGCATTTTGCAAGCTGGGAGTTTTGCAGTGGCAAGTAAAGCACCTGAGTTATATCTAGGAGACATTTCAAAAGAAGGAGAATACTGGAGTTTTGTACTGTGGTTGCAAGCTCATATGCATGTACCCCTTTCCGAACAGATTCTACAGGGAATAGCCAAAACATGTCACTGGTTTCCTGTGAAAGCATCTGTGGGCTGGGTTTGGTTTAAAGCCCCGTGCAAACTGGGCACTTAGGTGTCAGCCTAAAAGGAGCCTTTCCCTTCTGTCCTAGGAGGTATAATGTAACGCTGGCTCTGAGCATAGGAGATTACTTGCCTCTTGCTCCCCCGTTGGCTTCGCTCTGCTATGAGCCCTGTAGTGTAGGCAGAGCCCACCAACACCAGTTTGGAAGATACTGAGGGTGTAGTCAGTCCATGATGGTTACTACAGGTAGGTATGGCTGTATGCAGTGAAACCACAATCTAACCGACGTTTTAATTACATTTCCCAATGTTTTCTTGTTAATTGCGTAATAAATCATTAGCAAACATCATGGAAGTATCTTTAGATCAACCGCATGCGGTCGTGCTGGGAAATTGTGTGAACTGTGAGGCAAGGCAGTGCTTTTCTGCAAAGCACACGGGTCAAAGCTGTGGCCTCAGCTGAAAGGCTTACTGCTCTGCTGAGAAAGCTGCTTGTGGCTAATGTTTTAAGTGCTTTAGCAGAGCTGTAAAGGGAGGGCTGCCATCTGGCTCTTGTTTTCAGCTGAAACTTTATTTTTGCTATCACTGATAAATTAACTTACTATACAGCCTCATATGTTCTGGGGCTGTTACAGTTGTGTGTTCTGTCTTGTTAGGGAAGAAATGTGGATAGGCACGTATCAGGCAAACGAAGGGATTTATCCTATCTAAGTTGATGCATGATTGTCTCTTTCTTTCAGGATAAAGAGGCCCAGAAAGACTTAGAGGCTTTACTTCTTACACTGAAGCTGTGATACGATGAACTTTTTAACTCTTCGTGCTGTGATAAAAATTGCAAAACTCAAGTGAGAATCTACAGCGACTGGGAATTGAGGGTGAATTCCAGCTAAGCCAGTGGGAAAACTGTCATTGATTTTGGTTGGCTTGGATGAAGGCCTTTAAGCATCTGGCAATTATGATAAGAAAATGATGCATTCATTTCTGATTATTTGTAATCTTGTACTGAAGTTTAATTTTAGATTGCTGACACTGTGAGTCTGATTCTCTGAGCACAAAGTCTACTGCTGGCAATGGACATACTGGGGGTTAGAATGCAAAATCCAGAAAGATTGATCAACTGGTATGTGATGCCAGCATAGAACTGTGTGTAGCAAAACCAAACAAAACCCTGTTTCTATAGTAAATTATATTTGTATCAACCAATTTACAGAGATGTATACAGAAGAAAATCATGAATGATGATTTCTTTACTGTTATAAAGTTAGGATCGTATTGAATTGAAAGAAAAAGCTGTTGCCTCCACAAAGTTCTTTTTACTTTAAGCCTACTGTTGGTTTTACATTGAAAAGTGAAAACTTTATACATTAAATATTAAAGTTATATTTTATGTGTAACATCAGATACAATATTAAAAATCAGACCAATGAAATTAAGTTGTTCAGATGAATCTATTACAGTTGTGATGTTTAACAGATTTGTTAGAGGCCATCCATTGAGTTTGTAAATCCTGGGTCCTCTTTGAACAGTTGCCTAGTATGGTGGCATCAGCATGCTTTTGGAGAACCTAATCCATCATGTGACCCTCACTAAACTATTATATGATCTATACAACATAACCCCTACATAAAAATAGACGTATTAAAGAGCTACTACTTCTTTCTGAGTGTGTAGGACAGCAATGTTTTCAATAAAATGCAACAGGTAGAGAAAGAATTTTGTTCACCAATGGACCAATCCAGAATTCACCAAAGTCTGTAGAAAAATAAAGGTCAGTTTTCATTGGCTTTTAGTTAAAGTTCTTAATCTAGATGCAGAGAGTGTATCTGGAAGAGGTTAAGTGTTTCTGTTAGAAAAAATACAATTGGATAAGGACAACTGCATGTTCCTTTGACTTGGTGTGTAAGATAACATGGACCAGTTTATGGCTAAGACAAGGAGGACCCACATGGCACCAATATATTGAAGTAGCGACTGGGGCTTTAATTTTGGACAGACGGGGAGCAGTGAAATTAGCAAGTAGAAACCACAGTCACCACAACAAAAGTGTAAAAAGTGATGTGAATGAGTATGTACACATATGGTTGAAGCACCACATGGTAAGAATGAGCTTTAACTATTAACCATGGAAGGCAGTAGATGCAGTAGACTAGAAGGCAAATGTGTAGAGTCACGTTTTAATTTAGCCTGATTCCTCATAAGGTACAGACATCTCTTTCATAAAGTGGGGCTGACCATTTTTTCAAAAGTTTTGTTTAAAATATGTTTTCAGACATGAAAGCATTAGAGTGAGAGATCTCTGAACAAAACCTGTAAGTTCAGAACTGGTTCTGAATTCTTGCTGTTATCTTCATGATTTTCATTATCCCAAAGATCTCCACAAAGTTAAATATGCATTTTAGTTGGTTTTAATGTTTGTTCTGAGGGAAAATAGTTCCTACAGCTCTTTTTCAATTCCAGAGTTCTCTTTTTTTCATATGCCGTTTCAGAGAAAAGGGGAAATATCGTATGAGATAAACCCTATCAATCAACTCCTTCTGTGACAGAATAGTGGGCTTGTGAAGAGAGAAGCTGCAGAGGTGACACGTCTTTGAGTTTGGTAAGGGGCTTTTGGTAAAGACTGCTTTTGCTATTTTCATAGCCAGTGCAGGGGGCGTAGTCTAAAATGGATCTTCAAGAGTGATTTGTACTTAGGGTTATTGTTAGCAATTCACCGTCACCTAGGAGAATGTAACAAGGAGCACTTTACCTAATTCAATTTTCTGCTAATTGATATTCTTTATAAAAGAGATTGGATTATGCAATAGATATTGCATTGACAAGCAATTATTGTCAATAAGGGCTGAAAGTGTATCAAAGAGATAGATTAGGATGAGAAGTTGTTTAAATTAATTGCTGAAATAATACATAACATAAGTAACATAAGTAGGATTTTCTTCATCGAAGGCAAATAAAAAGTATTGAATTGAAGTAAGTAACAGAGGATGGAGGAGACCTGGCTAGTTGTGGTAATTCTGTGGAAAAGGATTCTAGTGAGAGACAAGTTAACCATGGGTTGTTTTCATGAAAAAGCAAATTTCATACTAGACTGAATAAATATGCATTCCCCATTAAATTCACATGAAACAACCTTTTACCCCAATTAGGCCTAATAAGGTCTAATGAGGTCTGAGCTGGAATACTAGATCCAGTTTCAGGCACCACTCTTCAAGGAGGCTGGGGGCTAGTTGGAAGGAGCCCAACAGAGAGAGACAAGAAAGATGTGATTGCTAGACAACATCATTTTTTGTGTAAAAGCTGAAAGAATTTGGTCTGTTTAGTCTGCTGGAGCAATGACTAAAGGAGCATTCACATTTGTAAAAAGCTGTTGTGAAGAAGACAGTAAAAAAAAAAAAGCCCCAAATCATCTTTTCCAAGTCCCAAGTTCATAGGACAAGAAGTAATTGCCTACTTTTAGATTAGGCATTAGGAGAAAATAATCCTGATGGTAACTTTGCAAAGCCCTGCAATACATCTCTCTGAGAACATTCAAAAATCATTTACACAAGTTTTAATGCAAAATTTAAACAAAGATGACTTGAAACATTGGCAATGTCTAAGGTACAGTTCATCCTCTGGCAGAGGTGGGACTAGCCGACTTCTGAAGATCCCACCTGGCCCTGGGGAACACACAGCTCCAGCCTCCATGAACCACAGATGCTCCTCCTGGGTGTCTGCAGTCAGTGGGACTGCGTCTGCACACACTGGCTCTGCATCTGGTCCCAGACTGCCTGATGAATTTGCACTGGGAAACATTTACCAGCACGTTTTGAATTTAAAGATGTGCATCGTGGCTGCCCTTGGCTATTTATTTATCACACCTGTGGTTTTAATCCACGTGATTGTATTTTTAAATTACTTTTATGATTTTGTAAATGAAATTACTGATCCTTCTTTTCAGCCTTCTGAATTAAGCCCATCCTTCTGTTTTAATTTTTGCTCATTACTAGTCTCTGTGTAGAATGACAGAGTAACATCTGGGATAGAAAAGGCTGGGTTTAATTATTCACGGTCAGTTGTCTTCCATGGTTCGCAGAAATACTCTTCACACGGGTAAGAAACTGCTGGTTTGTGCAGCTAAGGTATTTTGTGCTTTTAAAGTTTTTTACAAGTTAGTATACATGAACATTCTCGACTCCATTGGCTTTCTGCTTTCCTAATCTGAGAATTTTTTTAATTGAAGCGTGTTCCCTCCATTGTTCTCTGATTGCTCCTTGGAATAAAGCTTTTGCTTTTTAGTTCTAGGCCTGGGCTATCTGTTCTCTGTGTCATATCAGCTGGAGGAACAGCAAGCGTCGTTTCAGAGGGCCATATGTTTTCTTTTTTGTTTAAAATATCTACAAGCAGACATTCACTTCCGTAGCCTTGTCTCGGTGGAGGAGCTGGAAGTTAACCGCCTTAACCCCTGCGGGCCTTCCAGACGTAGGGAGCAGAGGGGGAAGTCGCCGTGCCTTGGCTGTGTTGCCCACCGCCTCCTTCAGCTCTTCCACTGCTGCGTCGCTGGTTGGTCTCTGCTGCAGTACACACCCTGTAAATTCTCCAAGGGACTATGTCTCTTTACATGTTTGCAAAAGGTGACTTCAGGGGACCTTGGCCTGGTACTTCGTTGCAGTTAAAATGACTAGTTCTGCCTTACTGGGTAATGGAGATAATTTTTATTTATTGTGGTGAGGGTAAAGGCTCTATCGCTGGATCCTGACCCCTTTGGAATTGACCCCCTGCAGCAGCTGGTAATCACAAACTAAGTTTGGGGGTAGGTTTTTTGTAGCAGTCAGGCACTGGTACATTGTGGAAATGGTGACAGTGATACACCCTCAGACCACTTTGTTTAAATTACTTTTTTCCTTCTGCAGAGCCTTAGGGTGATTTGCTAAGTTTTATGGAGCAATATCAATACACTGACTTCTGGAATGAATTAGGAAGCTGTCCAACAGTGGTGAGTAGCTGACAATTTAGACAGGGAAGTGGCAATTCCTTTGCCCAGTTAAATAAAACAAAAGAACTCTAAATCCATGCCTGCAACCCCATTATTATAGTAGTTAAAGCCTGACCTAAAAAAAACCACACCAAAAAACCCCAATCAATCAACAAAAAAAACCCCCAAACCAACCAAACAAAAAAAAAACCCCAAAACCAAACAAAAATTCCAATTAATAACAGCGACCAGAGATCCAGCCATGTTCAACCCAAATATATCAGCTTATCTGGATCAACCTTTCACCCGTAGGGAACTGTAGGGAATGGTGCGCTATAGCTTCCAGCAAGTCCATGGGTTTTCTGGAATTTTCCTGGAAGGCAGTCCAGTGTTGTTTTCTTTCAGTGGACACAATAGTCATTATGGATGCATTACACATACTCCAAAACAGAAAATCTTGCAGTAATGTGATGATTAAAACTGAATCACAGCCTTCATCCAGTGCAAATTCAAGAAGGAATGACTGACTGAAGTCACAAAACATTATTGTTTGCACTGTCTGAGCTCTGTGCTTGGTAGCAATGCTAACCTATGATGTCACTGTGGGGTAAGCTACTTAGCTGTGTACCCACGTTACACATATGCAAACTCCATCTGCCCACTCTTCATGTGCCTTTTTATTAAGAGTAATTATGAGCCAGTTTTAATTACCTACCTTTATGAGCCAAAAAGCCCACAATATTGAACTGGGAATATTGTAACCTAAGTTTATCTTAAAGATAAGGCCATGAATGTGGGTGTGAGACCCCAGGTGAGAGAAATGTTCTTATTTATTGTTCAGGAAAATGTGGCAAATTAGCAAAGTGGATTCCATGATTAACTTGTGTTTTCCTAATCTTGGAAGAAGAGAATTTATGAAGAAATAAAAAGTAATTTGTAAAGCTCCTGACTGTGGCTCTGAGTTAAGGTTTCCAGAATACTTGGCCAGCTTATATAGTGCCTTATAAAATCATATATGAAGTCTTAGAGCAGTAATAAAACTTAGATTTTTCAAAATGAAAAAGCAGAGTGCTTCTACAGCAACACTTTTAAGTGCAGCAGTGGGCTCATACAAAAGCACTGCTAGACTGTGTATTGGTTTTCATACCACCAGAGTTTGGGTATTGGCAATTGCAAGCAAACCAGCATACCTGGTACATACATCACGAGTCCCTCAGCAAGAATTACCAGTGCACACTGGCACAAAAGGCCATAATTGGGTGTGAGACCTCATGGCCGTTTGATGTCTGTCTTTGTTTTAGAAGTGTTTGTCTTCCTAAAGTGTAGTTTCACTTGATTTGTCCCTATAAAACCTACCTGTGACATTTTGGTGCCACTGATAATGTGGCAAAACAGCCTCTGGACATCAGTGAGAACCCAGGCTTTGTGCCAGGATAAGATTTTTTAAAGTACCTGCGTGACCTTGCATGACATTTGCTTCTGTGCATCCTGATAGTTCTCCACATCTGAGGGGCGGGGTCCATCCCCAGTTCAGAATGGACCATCTGCTTGGCACCAAAGCTGGCAGCAACTCCCCCCATTGCCAGGCTGGCATTGCAAAGGGAAAGGCTGACCTGTGGTTTTTCAGTAACCGGCAGAGCCAAGCCAAGGTCCAGCAAAGCCTTAACCGGCTGGACGACACACACAGCAGTGAAGAGGCTTCACTTTTTAGGCCTTTTTTACTCTTTCCATCAGCACCTGAAGAGCTGTCTTGGGAAGTACGCTGCATTTTCAAGCTGGTTTTCTGGAAGGTGCAGAAAGCCCACACAAATATCTTGATAGCTACACAGCTGTACCTCCAGCCGCAGAAGAGTATTTGCCAGCACGGCTGTGAGCAGCCACCACAGGTGGTTAGGCAGTGTCTGGGCGGGAGCAAACCTCCCCACAGCTGTGGGCCAGCAGCCCAGCTAGGCTGGGTGAGAGGTGGTCACACCTGGCCCAGCAGGGGGGTGAGAAGCCCAGAGTGCCTGGAGCTGGAGTTCAGGTGTGTTCTCGCAGCAGAGAGTCAGCCATTTGGTGCTTCCCAGAGAGCTTGTGAAAGGTTCTGGGCTCACACGTCTGGCTGCTTCCTGTCTCTGGGGGATATGTGCTGGTCTCTTGGGAACTGTGTAACTTCAGAAGTTTGGTGGAAGATGGGCTGAACCTTCAGCTGCTGCTGGCCTGGAAGCAAAGGAGGGGTGAGTACGTGCTCTGCTGGGTATCCAGCTTCACAGTGCTCTATCTGTATCCAAAATAGAGCGTGTGTGTCACACCCGCAATGGGTACTACAATGGCGGGCGTTTCAGGGCCTGTGTGTCTGCTCGTGGTACCTGCTGGTGATCAGTTAAGAGAGAAAATCTGGAAGGTCTCTCTACGAAGCTAACCAGAGGTAGGCAGGTTTAGTAACTCCTAACAAGAAGACATGTTAAGTCTTGAGCCTGTAACTACTTATGCGCAAGATTCTTCTCCATTCAGGGCTTCAACTCCCCTCAAGGTCTGCAGTGATGTGTGGGGGGAGGCTCCAGAGTCTCCCTCTGCCACCACTGCATCCTCCTCTGGGACACTGCGGCATGTGGCAGGTTACAGTCAAATGAAAATGGCTTTCTTACTTCAAAAAGTATTTTCATTCATGTTCACTACCTTGAATTTATATGGAAAAATGCAAGGTAGAAAAGGCATTTGAAATGCATTACCTATGAGCTGCCATTTTCCTGTGGGAAGAATTTGTTACTGTTAAGCAAATGACTGCTAAAATCAAGCTAGAAAGCATTGTGGAAACGTGCTGGAGCTTGGTTTTGTGGGATGTATTTTAACTGCGGGTAGTTCATTCAGTTTCCTCCATAACTGCTTGCAGCACTTAGTTAAAATCCTCACTGAGGGAACTGAGTGCAAGAAGTGTGGCAGCTGTGAGGCAACCAGCTGCTGCTGCGAATGAGCACGGCTCCATCTGCAGCACTCTGCAAGGGGAGTTAATGCCGATTCCCCCCAGCTGAGGTTTGCTTCATTAATCGGCAGCCTTAAATAAAAGCTCAAGGGCTCTTTTATATTGCTGGGAGGCTGTTTAATCCTTAAATTTAGTCTAGAGAAGGAACTGGAGTGAAGGAGCTTTTCTTAGATCAGTGAGCAGCAGAAAAAAAGCAAATGTTTAGTGTATCTACAATGGCATCGGGCAAAGGCAAACAGGTGGGTTGGGTTCACCTGCACTGCAACGTCCTGATTTCTGTATTACGCTGGATTCAATCTGTTAAGTAATGGATCTTTCCTCTGTAAAGCAACGGATCCTGTCTTATTTTGAATATCAAATCATAATTACATGTGCAGAAATTGCATGGGGACCATGGTTTCTGTGTTAAGTGTGTGTGTGTGTATGAATACATACACAAATATTTCTGTGGAGGTAGATATTTTCTTCATAAATTTAACAGCAGAATTAAAATACATACGACTTGCTGCATTTTGTAGCTGGAGCCTGCAGCTTGATTACTTTGTGAACCTTTTGAAATGTCTATCCATGTGTGAAGTGAGAACTTGAGAAAGACTGTCCTTTTATATCCTAACTTCAAAGTGCAGAGTTAGAATTGCTTCATGAAAGGGAATTGCCACAGTTCAGCACTTAATAGGACCACCCTCTGAGAGGAACGAGGGGAAAAGTATCTGCTGAATACAAGGTATAGCTAGGTACCTTGTACTGGAGAGAAAATGCTAGATGAAAACTCTGCTCAAGACTGCAGGTTCATCTCACTACAGAGCTGTCATTTCCTATTGGAAGGCCCTCACATGCTCAGCTCGGGACAGGCAGATAGTAAAGGAAACGTAGAAGATGATGTAAATTAGTGTATTAACTTTCTTTGCCCTGGCTTCTCAAACTGTGAGCTTGTGAATTCTAAAGGGTTTACTGACTCAGCAGGAAGGAACTCGGAGTCCATCAACCCTGTCTCTAGGAGAGACAGTTGTAATTGGTGTCTCCATACCATCCTGTCTGTTTCTAGGGAGTCTGTCTGAAGAGGAGGGCTGAGGAGGCAGTGCTTTACATGGTTTTTTTGAGGGTGCTTTTTTGTAAAGTAGGGATTATGGTTTGCAGAGAAATGCTCATGGAGGTTTGCTTAATACCCATCCATGGTATTTTTGACTTTCTTTGGTTTCCTGAAGTCAGTGTTTGTTCATCAAAAAGTAAAGCAACTCCTGTGGGAGTGGGAAGGGGAGAGAAATTTCCGGCAAGATTGAAGCAGCCCTAAGTATCCAGTATGAGGAGATTAAAGCACGTCGCTGAATGGCTCCTGCTGAGATGCTGATAGCTGGTCCACTCACCCCTATTACACTGAATCTCTTGCAGTATTCTTGCCAAAACAAGTGGTATTTTCAGTTGTACTCCAGGGAGAAGTCAAGATGTAACCTTAAACCAGTGAGCTTTAGAGGCAGCATTGCAGGGGCTGCAAAGTGCTTTTTCTGCCAAGTAGACAGGCGGGGCGTGCAGCAGGAAGCACAGGCCTGTCAGTAAGTTTGACCTGAGACAATTGGGGCCCCATGGGCAGGAGGGATGATGTCCATAAAAATTAAGTCCTCAGCTGAGCTGTGTACATCTCCAGGACTGCAGCTGCCAAGAGGTTTGGCAAACTCGGTTTTTCAGTGTTGATCTTGTGCGAGTCCTTCTCTCTGGAGTTGGCTCTGATTTGTATTCCAATTTTTCTGACACATGGTAGTCTGAAACAGACAAGTTTGGATCCTCAATTCAACATTTGCTTTCTGCTTTGATGTCTTCATTACTAGGTACAGCCTCCAATATATTTAAGGTTTAATGCATACAGTATGTACAGCTGAGGCGAGGTGATGCTGTGTTTACTGAGTTACTCGATTGTCATCCTACCAAGCTACTAATGACTCACCTATTTTATCACCATCTCTACCATAAGCTTTTGCAACTAAGTGGAGCACCCCTTTTTAGCAGTCTCCTAAAGGCTACAAAAATTATTTATTGCACTGGAGACCTGTGAAACTTTCCAGTCAGGTACTATTTCACTCGATATAATTATGATAAAAATACAGCTGGGGTGGAAACTTGGGTATGAAGCAGCCCAATTGCCCAAATCCACATTTTCTTTTTTCCAGAGACATAATAGATTTCCCAGTTGTTATTGACAGGTTTCACAAGGGTGTATCTCATATTCAGAGACAGGTTGGGTAATTCTTGATATAGGAGGCATCACAGCAGCCTTAGGGAGATGCCTGGTCTTTCAGAGCAGATGGAATTCTCTGTTAAAATTTGCAACTAGTTTGGAGAGCTTGTGGTATGCAGGGATACCCTTTCTGAGGAGTGCTTCACATAAAGTAATTTACAAGAATGTTTCTGTGGCTGAAGCCTTTGAAGCAATCTGTTTAGGCAGTATTTACCTGATCTCTTATTTTGAGAAATACTGCATAGGTCTTTTAAGACGTTTCTCATAGTTGACACTTGACACTTGCAAACTGCTCTGCATTCATCCTTCTTGTTCTAGGTTTAAAACACTGAACAACAAAGCTATCAACACAGTCTCTAACTCTGATCCACAGTGGGATAAGTGCCCTGGAGTACAATAGGGATTTGCCAGCTGATTTTGAGTGTTCTCAGATGTGATAGTGCATAGGGAGCCATAAACTTAATTGTAATTATCTTCTGGGTTTCAGTCACTGCCTGTAAGGATGTGAAGTGACAACAGATTAACGTCCTCCAATAAAGCCAGACAGGGAAAGTGTTCAGAGAACACTGCTTGCACACCACAGAAGCCCCAATTTCTAATCCAAGTGCAAATTTAAGGATGGGAGAAGCCAACAGGTTTTGTAGTGCAAGAAAGAAAACAGTGTGTTTCCACCAGAAGGTTATCAGAGTGACAATTCAGTAAAGAACTTAGAAAAATCATATTAAAAACAGATTGAGTGTTACCTTTGAACAATATTTTTCTTATTAATGATATTTTTTTTTCCCTTCATGAAAGTAGCTTTAACATTTCCCTGGTATTGATTTGTAAAGATGCTTGTCCATCAATTACATTTTTTAAAAAAAAGAAAAGCATCTTTGGTATTCTTCCCATAAACAGAGCACATGGCAGCCTGTAGGACTATCCCAATAAGCAGATAAACCTGTGAGAGCACAGAGGGGGGGAACAGTGATGCTGGGCTGCCACTGAGGTGCCAGCCCTGGCTGGGTGCTTTGTGGGAGCCCCATCTGCTGCCTCCGTTGTTGGAGTTCTCATTAGCTGTACTGGAGGCAGCAGTGCAAACATTAGAAAAGAAATGAGAAACCCTGATGTGTACCAGGATTTCTGCTTTCACTCTCTCCAGTTCCCAGCTGGAACAGAGGGATGCTGAGGAGTCTCAGCAGTGCTGGGCAGCAGTTGCTGATGTGCCTGGGGCACAGCATTTGTTCCAGCAACGCCACATTTTGTTGATTCCCCAATTAAGTGCTATGGGATTTTAATTTGCTATTTACTCATTTTTCATTTCCTTCACTTTTGGCATTCAGGCCCAATTTTGATTAAAAGATTGCCCTGGGACATGAACACTTTCCTGGAGCTGAAAGTTGGATCAGCAAAGCAGTTTCCTAAGATCTCCTCCTTAACACCAGTCCCTTTCCCTAGGGAAGGGGTGGGCTGGCCCTGAAGGCTGCAGCTTGAAATGCACACGTAGGTTACATGGTAACAAGACTCCTCAGCCAGAGCTTTGACAAGGGCCTTGACCAAGTCCATGTTCTGGTGTTCCTCTTAGCTCTTCTGTTTCTAGGTTGGGGAGTGAAACTCGTGGTCCTGCTTAGGATCCCAGCCTCTGCAACGAACAGGGAGGATTAAGACATCTCATGGAGCAGCAGTGAGATCTGGTTTTCTTAGTGGGCTGCAGCCTTTCCTGTTAAAACACCTAACAGCACCTGTGACTGCATCCTGTGATGATTCCTCAGTCCATATTCTATCCCCAGCAGTGAGCCCCTTCACTGGAGGAACTGACATACCCACCATTACCAAATGAAGAGACTTGTCTGCCCCAAGTGCCACCATTGCCCTTGGCTTAGGTGTACAAGTGTCACCCTGGCTTGTTTTATGTTTGCATTTCATCAGATGTGACCAGTGTTTTTGAATTTAGGGCGTTGTATTTAGGTGTTGGTAGCATGGGTTGGTCCCAAACAAGGTTTTCTACTAAAATCACCTTGTGTTTGGGTATTGGCCTCAGGTTTATTTACTGTTTCCTGAAACGCAAGGGAGGAGCAATTCAAACATGCATCTGGGTGGAACATGTTTGGCAGTAAAATGCTTTTCTGGGAAAACTCTTTGTTATTGAATGATTATTGCCAGGGCTATGTCCAAATTCTTTCCTCTTCCTCCTGCAAAAATGCAAAACTCAACTACAGTACTTGTATCTCTAGAAGAAAACTTTCACAGAAAGATTGTGGGCCAGTTGTCAGGTGCATGGTTTTTTGTGGTGGTGGATTTTTTTCTTAAGAAATGCTGGAGAATTGCAAAGTTACTTGCATCCAGGTTTTTGAGTACATGGGAATTAGGTGCCTAAATGACTTCTAGGGAAAATGGTCTTGCAAACTTGAGAGCTCCACCCTGACTCAGAGCAGAAATACATTGTGATCATCTGATATTTGTTGTGCTCGGGCATAATCCTGAAGTTTTGTCCTGCTAATGTAATCCATCTTTAGTTAATATACAGACCAGTGGAACTTTCTTACTAACAAATATCCTTCCTTCACTCCCAGGAAGCTCAGGTTTATTTGCAGGCATTCAGAACTAAGGAAACTAGATGACCAACTTCTGTAGAATTAAAGTCTCTATGTGGCTTGTTCTGTGAGAGCTCTGTTCAGTTCCATTGCAGCAGTAGGATGCTTGCTAAGATCTCTGTCTTTCCAAGCAGGAGTGAAATAAAAATAAAGCAGAAAGTTGGGGGTTGTGGAGGTGGTGGTGCTTCTTTGGGTGTTTTCCAGCTGGGAAAAAAGTAAATAAATAAGGGTGACCTTTATTATTCCTACTGCTTTTTTTTTTCACTGATGAATAAGAAAATAGCTTGTGCTACCAGAGCAAAGATTTCTGTCAGAAAAGGTGGGCATCCTAGCTGTGAAGTATGACAGGCAAGAATGTTCTTTCAGGCTTTTCTCCTAGCCAACTTATATAGACAAACTCTTCCACCCCTGGGGCTGCTCTTATCAATAACTAAAACACATGCTGGTGCTTTAATTGATCACAGATAAATCTCTCAGCATCCATTTTGATGGCCAGATAGAAAAGTGGGGAGATGTCTGGCTGCAGATAAAGAGTGCCCTTTTGCTAAGAGCTGCTGAGGTCTCCTTTGAAGGAGACCAAGAGTCTGTTTCTCATACATTCCTGTAACTGCCTGTCGCTGCCCCCGGTGCACAGTTCAGTAAGATGTGAGGGGCAGATTGATGGGCTCCAACCCCACCTGTGCTTTTCACAACAGACTTATTTCCCTTGTTTGCAACTTGTTTTTTCCCTCTGCAGGGGTGACTGTGGGTGGAAGCAGCTAATGCAGGGCTTTTTAAATAGGGAAGCTCGAGCATGACTGTAGAATTACTGCTTTTCATCTGGCTGCATATTTCACCTCTGAAACAAAGAGCACATGAGCTCCAGTCTTGTGGGTAGTCTGACATGAGGGACATATTTTGGTTGTGCCTTGGTCCTCGATTAATGAGGCTATGTATATCAGTGTACAAAGGTGGACTGGACTCAGCCAAAGATGTAGTATGAGGCCCCTCAAGCTGCTGATAAGCCCGTGTCACTTTTAAAGAGGTTGGTGCTCCCTCTTGCATAAGGGAAACTGCACCCTCTGTGCCCATCTCTCCTTGCTTGTGCTCTCTCCTGGGGGTTCAGGTGGGCAGGATCCCAAGTAATGTTGGTTCCTGAGGGTGTATGAAGCTGCTTGGTTTGGATGTGCAAGCTTCTCAGCAGATTCATGGCCACAGAGGCAGACACCAGGTTCACACTCCCAGCTCTTCTAGAAGTTTACTCTTTAGATACAAGTGCTGAAAGAGCCCGATGCCACCGCAGCCAAGCAGCCTGTCTGCTCACTTGGTTTCTCTGTCAGTGCAGGGTAGCTCTACAGAGAGTGCAAGCAATTCATCACTGGTATCGACAGCAATACAGGGAGTTTTGGGTGACATTCTAGGTACTCTGCTACCTGTGAAACTCCATTTTATAGTCTGTCACGACCAAGGCTGTAGCTGGAGAGTGAAAAGGAGAGGAATTTGCTAACTGGGATGCAAATTGAAGCTTTCTAGGGGCTTGAACAGTTTACATGATACAACATTTTAAGCAGTGTAAACCCTTCCAGCAAGGAGGCAGAAGGGGATTTTCTGAGCTTGGAAATAATTAAAATCATGCTGAAACTTTGCTAACAGGTGCTAAATGTGACATAGTGTGTGGTCTCCCTGAGCAGGGTTGGCTTTCCTTACAAATGGGAAAGTGCAACATCAGATGTTTCAATGCATGCACGTGGATAAACAATGCTTTTATGGCATATTAAGAACAGTTTGGTTTATGACTCTTCAGATGCATCTTAAAATCTTGCTCTCTGATGACTTTAGCAGAGCTGTCCAATTTGCAAGATGCGCTTCTAAAGCAGGAGGAGGGTTGTACCTGGTTTTTATTACTATATTACAAGCTAAAAATAAACCAAGTTGCTGACAGTAATGTGGACCCTCAATGTGTTTCATTAAAATTAATACTTCTCAGGAGCATGAAGGCAGAGATCAAGCCTGGTTGGTTTTTTTTTTTTTTGGTCTCCTGGAAGTCTTTTTGCTTGTCTAGGGGAGGAAAGTAACCTGATAGTCTGAAATTTCCTGATATTCATCCAGATCACTGAACTTTGAATGAAGCTTTAGTTAATTATGAACTTTAACCCCATGTTTTTAGTTTGTTCCTGGACAAAATAAGTGGTTTTGATGTGCCTTGCAGGCTACTGGCAGAGAAGCTTTCTGTTAGTGTCTATGAAAGGATCCTGGGGTTGGATGTCAAAACCTGACAACCACAAGCGCAGAATTACAGTGAGGGTGGTCTAAGTTTTTAGACCAGCATAGGGATGTGCTGAATCTCTCAGATTTGTTATTTAATCATGCCTGAGTGTCTTTGTGAAGAATGAACTCAAACTGACTTGGGAGTTAGTTTCAATAGAGGAATTTATAGGACCTCTGCAGGGGCACAAGCTGATCACTGAGCACAGGTTTAGGGACAGTCCCTTGAAAAAAGCAATCTAAAAAAAAAATCTAGCCTGACCAGAGCTAGACAAATGAAAAGTAAGACAGTGGAAGAACACTGGGACTTGTTTTAATCTTTACTTTCTATGCCTATGCTACTACTGAAATTTATTTCCCCAAGAGTCACGTTTCACTGAAGTCTGTCTCTCTTAATAGCACTGAGTTAGCAGTCAAAACTGAGAAGGCAATAAACCACATGCATTTAAGCTGAAAACATGTCGTGCCTCCTAATAAATTTGGAGCCAATTCTGTGGCACAGTTTAATAAAACTTGTTTTTGTGAGCATCTGTAAACAAATGGTTTTTGCATTGGATAGAAAAAGACCTCCACAAAATCTGACATACAGTTTTGATACCTATTTTTGATAACCCAACACAACTTTTCAGGATGCTGGGAAAGCAAGCCTTCTGCAAATGGTTTTCACCAATAACTGAGCAAGGATGAGAGAGCAGAGGACAAAAATAAAAACCTAACAAAAAAACCCAACCCACAAACCAAACACTGGAAAGAAAAAGGTGGAGTTCTAATTTCTAGTAATTTTTTTTAAGTGTTGTTCAGTGAATTCGCTGTCCAGATTTGGATTGATGTAAATTGTAATTTGTTTCCTATCTTTGAAATGTCATTTTTGATATGCAGTAAAGTAAGGATATGCAGTGAAATGTAATAGTCGGATTAGGGACTTAAGTGTTGGTAAACATGTTGCTCTACAGCTTTTCACCTCCTAAATCCAGACTACAAAGTTTGACTGAAGACATGTCATACATTTACCATTGTTGCCTTGGTATTTGGAAGTATATGAGGACAGATGACAGTACTTTGTAAGGAATTTACTTTCACAATACTGAGGGGGAAGCTTAGTGCTTTGATTTGTCACCGTTACAGTAAACGATGACTTTTGTGCTACGACTCGGTGAGCAAACTGGGCATGTCTTGAATTGCGTGGCTACTTCATCTACTGCTGGGGGGAAGGCTGCTGCATGTAGTGCTGAACTGTTATTTCAAGTATCAAAGACACCATGGTGCTATTTAGAATTTTAAAAAGATTAAAACCTTTGAAAGGTGTGGGGGTTTTCCCCCAGTGGGTTGTAGCCACGTTCGCTGGTCCCAGTGGATCAGGAGTGGCTCTTCGTTAGAGCCTTGGCTTGTGAAGCGTCCTGGAACAACCTTGCTGCTGCAGGCGAGCAAGCTCCTGGTTCCTGAAGTCAAGTGGAGAATTACTCCTCCTCCCCCGTCTGTTTTTGCTGGCCCAGTTCTTCAGGGAGAGCCAGCAGTACATGAGGTTCCTGTTAATTCAGAAAACAGAAACATCTGGGGAAGATGTGAATGACTTATTGGCTTGGGTCAGCAGCAGGAAAGCCTGTGACATCGTTCTGGGCAGATAGTTCCTTTCTGTTATGTGCTGAAGCAGAGAGAAAATGCCCATGAAACCACGTGAAATCCAGCTCAGAGCAGCAGGAGATGGCCAGTAATGCCTGTCTTATGTGGCCTTTCCCTTCTCTTGCCTCTGGGGATGCTTCCTAAGGGAAGGTGAAGGGAAGGCTTTTCTCATCCAGTGGGAGTGTGGGGCAGTGCTGAGGAAAAGCACTTCCTAGGGAAGGCAGTGGGTTTCCCAGGGTGATGCCCATTCAGGCTTAACCTAAAGAGGAAAGGAAAGTGAACCAGTGGTGAGCACGTTATTTGCTGTGTGTTTACTATAAAAGAACGGAAGGAAAAAGCCTATAGCATGGTGGGTAGTTCTCATTACCATGGAGGTAGAATGACTAGACTGGCTCCAGGAGGCCCTGCTGGATCAGGGGGCTGGACCAGCTGACTCCAGAGGATTCCCACTGCAACCATTCTGTGATTCTGTGACATCAGGGCGTTAAATTGGGTTTTTAAATCAGTGTGGCTTATTTCCTCAGCCCCTAGGGCAATGTGTCACACCAGTAGAAGAGTATTTTTTTCTTCTAATATAACTGCAGTGCTGAACATGTTCTGTAGCTTAACATGCCTGCTTCTAGGGAAGGCAGACCTCAATAGCTGTCTCTAGCATAAGGTGAGTAGTAAGAAAGGGGCATGGTACATCAGTAATGTAAATAATAGGTGTTTGGTATAAGCCTGCTGTCTGCTCTCTCCAGTCAGTGGAGATAGAAGGACAGATGGGACGGATGAATTTCCCTCTGCGGGGGGACTGTGTGTGTGTCTCTCTTCACCAATTCCAACCTGTGGTCCCTAGGGTAGGTACCCTGAGGAGCTTTTGTGCCTGGGGATAGGGCAAATTAGCAGCTGCTCGCATTCTTTTTCCTCATTTTCATTCTCCTCCATGTGATGGAACATTTTTACTTTCTCTGGCTTGTTATTTTAACATTTCTCCTTCTCTACTGTGCTCTCCCTCTCACTCCCAAACTGCCCCAATCTTCCCTATACTTATTCCTCTGCCCAAACAGAATACTCTTTGCTACTGAGCCTGAGAAACTACTGCTTCTATTAGCATATGATCAAACCTTGCTGGACTTCCCCAAAAGGCAGGAAGGTGCCTATTTAGGAAAATAAAAATAAATGTCTATGGTTTCAGTTCAGTGAAATAACTGATGAGGATTCTCTTGCCAGCTAAGGTTGTGTGCCTTTCAGGGAAATAATTGAAGAAAAAAGAGGGGGGGATTCATTAATAATACTTAGAGACCCCAACTGTGTATGAATGAAAAGTCGCAGGAAGCCCTGCTAACTGGATCTTTGCTATCTTTAATTGGAGTATAGTTTGGGGGGGCTATAGAGCTAAAGACATCCAGACACTTCACTAATTGACTTTTTATAAACCCTAGAGGAAAGCACCTGTTCTCTTGAGAGCAAACATTTATCTTTATAGAATCACGGAAGGGGCTCATAAGGATCACTGAGTCCAACTCCTGGCTCCACACAGGACAAGCCAAGTTTAGTATCCAGTCCTTATGTATCTCTTCTGCTTTCACACTTTTCAGACCATTGATGGAGCATCTGTTTATTCCAAGAACTTCCCTAAAGATTTCTGTTCTGCTGTATAGGTGCATGGGTTTGTACCCAATGAAAAATACTGTATGTGCCTAACTCTGGGTACAGGCTAGAGCTGTTTACTCGAGCAGGAAAGCATTGTATTAGGGTAAGAGATAGCTTGTGAGGGTGAGAAACTGAAAGCCAGAAAGATTCCTAAGACATGATACTTGGAGCAGTTGTCAGACAAAGGTTTTGAATTCTGGCTCTGTTGGTGACTTCTGGGAGATCAGTACCTTATCCTTGAAATGCAGAGGACAGTACTGTCAGCACACCACAGGTCTGTGTGCATAGATGCAAAGTATCTTTGTCTTAATGCCAGCAGGAGTAGGGGGTTTTGTACAAGGTTTCAGTTCAAGTATAGTATCACTGGAGGTTCTGCCTTCTCATTCTCTGGGGAATGTCTTAATTTAAGTCTTTATCTATGCTTGATTATTTTCCCCTCCTTTATGGGAATTTATCCTTGTTTAATTTTGTTAAACATTTTCTGACGTGTTTCTGACCAAAGCCCACTGACTGACCTGCCCTCAGCTCACTGTGACACAAGTGCTTGTCACATCCCTGGAAGATGAAGGCTTGGAAGGATGGTAGGCACCTGAGAGAAGGAATGCTTGACCAGAGAAAGCTGGTGGAAAACATTTCCCTTCTGTTCCTGTGCCACCTGGAAGGGTTGCCCAGAAAGCTTCCCTGCAGGGCATATCGTTCTGGAGCGTAGGTACAGCTCTTCCTTGCTTCTGCCAGAAACAGAGAGATTAATGTAGTTATGTCTTGGAACAAGTTGTAGCATGACACCATGTCCCAGCAGCTATATACATGAAGGAAGAGAAGGAAAAGGAGTTTTATTGCAATGAGACAAAGGTTCATTTAGGAATCTCATTTTTCATTAGGGTAATTATTGTGAGGTCTGAGTTTTATTTCTGGTGGCACTTTTTTTTAAAACTTGAATTATTTACATTTCCTGAGCCACAAAAGATTAATAGCTTCACAATTTATGATTTTTCTCTGTAGACTGAAAAAGTATACTTAAAAATAAGATATACAGTAGAATTTAATTTTCAAACTGCAGCTTGGAAGTTTTTCACAGAGTACAAAGCATAAAAGAAGCCTGGAGTGTGGTTTCATGCTGTTCTGCAGATGATTGCAAATCATAATTGCCTTGTGAACTTAAAATTTGTCTTAAACCTTGCTTTCTTACTGGGAACAAGGGTGTCTCACACCACATCTCCGCTTCAGGTATCATTAATAAATAGTTTGAGACTGCATCAGGGGAAGTTTAGGTTGGATATTAGGAAAAATTTCCTTACTGAAAGTGTTGTTAGATATTGGAACAGGCTGCCCAGGGAGGTGGTTGAGTCACCATCCCTGGAGGTGTTTAAAAGAAGAGTAGATGTTGTACTTGGTGACATGGTCTGGTGTTGGGCCTGTTAGGGCTGGATAGACAGTTGGACTTGATGTTCTTGGAGATCTTTTCCAACCGAACTCATTCTGTGATTCTATCTTATGAAGCAAGTTGTCCAAATAAGTGGAAGGTGTTTTGTTTTTCCTAGCACAGAAATCGTGACTGTGTGAAATCCTGTTTGTTATGAGAGGATTGGGAGCCTGTTTCTGCATGATAACTGTTGTGCTCTTCCCAGAGCTCTGGTTGGGAGAAAGGAGATTGTGGAAATGAAGCCTCTGCCAACAAAAGGTGATCCATCACTGAAAATGCACTGATAGTATCAGAGGATATAAGCAGTTCTGGAGCATCTTGCAATTCACATGCCATTTTTCCCTAGGGCATATCGAGCAACTCTAGGTAGGACTGAAGACATACCTGTATAGCATGGGAATAGTGAACTCTGAGGCAAATTTCTCCCTGCTCAGCTTGCTCAAATAAATGACACTGACCTGATCTAAATAGATCCTCTAGACCAGTAGGGTTCTTGTCTGGTGTTGTAGCTACTCAGTTCACCACTCTGTCTCAGTAATCAGAAGAAAATTTCCCCAAAAGGTGTTAAGAATGGTGCAGTTGGGCTGTCTTTTCCTCCCCATTATCCCCAGGTGCTGGTGATCCTGAGGTGAGGATGAAGACAATGGGTTCTCCCTGGCTTTCTGTTGTACACTCATTTTATTTTCAAATCCTGCTTCCAATCCATTGCCCTTAGTTCATCAGCTTTTGTTGCCACGTTTGCTACTTCCCAATTCTATTACTTGAGTTAACAGGTAGTAAGGAGTTCATATTTGGACATCCTTTGTTTGTTCAAAGTTTTCAGGAAGATAATTACTCATTCTGTCTTCAGCCTGGTGTGAAGGTAAGGTGTGGTCCAGGTGCTCCCAGTTTAATGTTTGCTGCTGCAGAGGTGGCTGAACCTCTTTAATACAGTGTGGATTCTTATCACCCTACTGTGTGTACACGCAATGTAAAATCATCAGCTCCCTTGTTCTGGAAGGACCTTGTGCACAGTCCCTCCCTAGCTGGAATCTTCCTATGCTTCAGCTGTTTTCCTCCAATAGCTCTCAGCCACTCCAGCAGATGACTCCTGTACAGCTCTGCAGCTGATTGATGCGCCTTTAAGTTCCCTGTGCATTCACTCCCTCCCTCCCTTTGCAGCTGAAACGCCTCGGCATCCTCTGAGTTAACCACACTCGTGGCAGCTCAGTGTCTCCAGACATCCAGCATAAAGCATGTAGGAAACTGAGGGACTCTTGTTTGATTTGGTTAGCGCTCTGGCTTTGTGCTTTCAGGCTGGAGTGAGATTTGCTCTAAGTATTGAAGGACAGGGCAATGCTAACAAAGCAAAGACCTTTTTGGTTAGTAGAGCTGTCTGAAGAGTGGCAAAAAGCCTCAAAGGAGGGCTACCAAAGCATTGGCTACAGCCGTCTTAAATGCTTCAGGCTGTTTGTGCTTAATGCTGAGCTTGTTTCCACCTGACAGCTGAGGGAGTTGGCCTGGTCTGAGTGTGAGTGACCCACACATGAAAAACTCAGCTGCAAAAGTGCAGGGTGGTGAACAGCAAAGAAGTTGTTCAAACTATCCGCGCTGCACTGTACACCTAAATAACAACACTACTCAGAATTCTGCCCTTCACCCATGAAAAAGCCAGGTCCACCTTTAGAGTTATCTCAAGTTGAATTTGTTGTGTGGGCAAGCGAACAGTTTAGGTAAAAGTTAACCAAGCTAAGGATACAGCAAAGGCAAATGTTAACGTTCACTTCCCATGGCTGATTCCTCAACCACTCTCAGGTAAAATGGAAGCTCCCAATTTCCTAGTCTCTCATTGTTCTGCCTGGATAATCTGAAGCAATTTCCTACAGACAGACCTATTCTTCAGTCCCTCCCACTCACAAAAACATGGTGGGTCTGATGCAAGGCCAGTTGGTTTGGTGGTTGTGCATTTGCATTTAGTTACATTGTGCCATGACTATGCAGGTTGTACAAAACCTGGACTGACCCCCTCTCCCTCTCCTCTTTCTAGCAAGGGTTGTTCCTTAAATTCTGGTGAGTCTTGTTTCTTACCATTGCATTATTGCTGTTCATTTCAGCGGCTCTGAACTGACTCCTGAAGGCAGCAAGGTTAACTATTGGCTTCAGAAGAAATGTAATAGCGTACTTAACAGCATAGAAGTGTTCCTTGCCTCCTCCCCTCCCTATGTAGTGGGGTGATCTGACAGCTACTGGTTTACCAAGAAACATATTCTTGTCCTAAGTTCTCCCTGTGCTTCCGGTTTTGGGTGGATTTTTTGTTGGTTTGGTGTTTGGATTTTTTTAATCCCTTATCTCAACTCAAATGAAAGATGCGACCAGAAGTCCAGGAGATGGACTGTGTGTGTGCACATGCACAGAGAAAGCATTTGGTTTTCCTTACCCACTGAAATCACTGCAACCTGAGTATGAAGAGTTTAAAATGGAAAATCTTGTATTGAAATCTTGTATTGAATACAGCTGCTTAATTTCTTTGTGCTTCATTTAATGAAGAAAGGGCAACCGGTGTTTGTCTAATGTTGCTATGGTGACATCCAGCCACAGGTTCCTGAGGGAGGTGGTGACAGTGCAAACAGAAAATCTTGTGAGATGTGCATGACTTGGTTAGATGTGACCTTGCCTAGCTTTCAAAATTATAGTGTTTCTGACTGCTCCAGTGAAAGAGATGGAAAACAGAAACACAGGATTTTTAACAATCAAGCCAGTTTGCTGAGTTAGCCTTACTCTATTTCCTTAACACTTGGGACTGGCTTACAATGGGCAATCAACAATTTTTGGTTCCCTACTCAACTGCTCTACTGTTTGTAGTGATCTCTAAGAATCTCTCCAAGAATGCTTTCTTTATGCCAACTTCTGCCTGCATTTTTTGGCACTAAGAAGGTGACAGGTCTTGCTATAAAAATGTGCCTGTCGGCATGAAGAGGGACTCCAGACTTCAGCCACAAACAGCCAGTAAGGGGAAAAACACCTAGAATTTAATGGGAGTCAGGGGCAGCAGTGTAGCAGCATCTCTTAACTGTAGGAGGTTGCTCTTGGCTTTTACCCAGGGAGGACATCTGCTGCATGTGCACTGGATCGGGCATCTTTGGACATGCCACCTACTCAATGTACCCTTAGCTACTTCTAAGGAGTCTTTGCAAGTTGTTTTCAACCTGTTCTCCTTCTGGTTTCACCAACTCAGCATATACTTAGAATCCTGCTTCCTTAGGGAGAAACTTCAGCTGAAAATACCCCAAGTCAGGAGGGAACTCTGGCTAGTCACTCTGCCCAGCGTTCTGCCTCACCCAGCTTCTGTTCCACTTCCTTGGGTTAGAGAAAATGCGAAGGTCTTTTCTAAGACTGCTCTTAATTAAGCAGGCTTGTGTAGTTGACATGGGAAAAAGAAGACAAAGAGGGGTGCAAGAGGGAGCTGCTGCATCACTATGTTTTATATATGCAATAATGGTCATCCTTCATGACAGGATTGCTTTGATTTTGTGAGAGGCAAGTTAAGGCCTGCTTGGCCCTGAGATTTCCCTCCTGGCTCTCCTGACTACACACGAAGGCCAAACCAGCACAGATTGCTCCCAAGGGCAGTAGTGAGGATTCAGTATTGGGAGCATATAGATGCCAGCACTCAAAAGGAAGAAAAAAGAGAAAGGAAAACCAGTCTGTGGGCTTGAAATAAAGGGACTTGGAAGTAAACTGAAATGCCAGGGGGAAGAACCTGCAGCCTGCACAATCTCCTGTGCTATGGAGATTAACAGGTATTAGAAGAAAGCAAAAGCCATGATAGACTTCAGAGATATGCTGAGATGAGCAGCAGGGAATGTCCTTAGCACGGAGCAAGAGGACATTGAACACAGATGGCAAGGTATGAATAGGCAGGCAGACCTGAGAAGCTGTAAGGGTGGGAGGGAAAAAACCCTCAAAGTCAAGAAATGGGAAGAAGGTGAAAAGTAGATGAACAAATATCTAAAGTAAGAATACTTTCCAAATCAGAAATAACAGTTTTGTTCATCTTGGTGTTAGCTGTATATAAACTAAGCAAAGGCAGTGTAAGCATTATTTTATTTAGTATTTTGGTAACACAATGATACATCTCAGAATGACCATAAAAGCTAGCTCGCTGAACAGCTGCATACATTCTAAGTGGGTGCTACTAAATTTGAGCAACTTCACAGATTATAAGAGGCATTTGTTGACCAACAGCTATATAGTGCGTGAACCCCTGACAGACATGAGCAGTGTGAATGGATGTTGCATTAGTAGCCAATGCATAATTAAAGCTTTTAGAAGAGTACAAAATTGCAGAAGCTGTTTTTATTTAAATATGAATCTGTGATCCTTGCATTAGAATAACTACTCAGTCATAGGTTACATCCTTTTTTAAAATTGCAATACTTACAAAGGTACAAGGAAAACTGTCTCACTAGCATTTGATCTAATGTAGATCTCTAGGAAAATGCTATCTTATAAAGCTTTTCACAGGTATAGGCTAAGTTCTGGGATATCACAAGCTTATACATAATTCAGAAAAACACCTGAGGTTACTCCTTGTGTAACAAAAAGCTTTTTTTAGCTCAGAAAAATGAAGATAGGTGCCATATGAAGTCAGAGGCTTTAAACTGGTACATTACTACTGCATGGTATTACAGAGTAGTACTTTTAGGCTTCATTCAGGCTTTTTAAATCAGCAGTGAAGCTTCTACTGAAGATCAGTATTGCACTGCATACCCAGGTCTTCCCAATGTCACCAAGAGTTCTGTCACTAAGACTGGCCATGTATCAGAAGACCCAGTGCAAATCTTCACTCGCTTAGGTTTCGGTGGAGCTACTTTACTGGGTAGCATCACACCCTTATTTTTCTGTCCCTACTAATACCTTATTTAGTGCTACACTGAACACAGCAAGTCATCTTACTGATTTCATATTTAATTGAAGGTGATCTGCAGCTCCAAAGAAGTGCCCAGCACTGAGCAAAATCAGGCACTTACCTAGGGTTGCCTGCTTTTTAGAGAAATACACGCAGCTTTGTGTACACAAACATTACCCAGAGGCTCCAGGCCATAACGTTTCATGGGTGTGATTTACTTTAAAATAATAGTTTTAAATTTTATGTCCTTTGCCTCAGAAAAAAATTTAAACCAACTTTTTTCTTTGGGTAATGTGTGCATTAATCAGGAGGTGCAGTGTTAGTTTTCCTTCTGAGACTTTTTCCCAAGCAAACTGTACTACAAGTACAGAGCAGATTTTTGGATACGCCATTGAACTCAACCTAACAGAATGATCAGCCAGCGGGGGTGTATCAGCTGTATGCTTTACTTGAGGCTTGCAGCATGAAAGTTTTCATATAAAACCCCCAAATTTTCATTTCAAAGTACCTCAGCCCATGTGGATTTTACTGGACTTACTCTAAGGAGAGAGACATTAACTTTACTAGAGAAATATGAAGTTCAGCTATACCTTTATATAACTTTCTAATTCAGGTGTCCATTTTGTTCATGAGTATGCTAATGAACCGATTAATCACCCTTGCCATTTGGAGACGTCAAATCTGATCCTTCAAAACGTAATGAAAAGATACTGCATTAGAGCATTCTGTTCATTCTCACACAAAATATGAATTTTATTTCCAAATGTGCTTATAAGGAAGTATTTTTTAAAAGTCATTTATGTAAACACTTTGGAATACTAAAGGCAAGACTTTACATTGTCATTTGCCAAAAATCGTTTGAGCATTTATTCAAGGCATTAATGTACATCCCAGCAGCCGCAACACGGGAGCTGCCACGTGCCTATCGCAGTTTCCAGTAGAGTGAAATCAAAGGCAGGCTGCAGTGTTCCAAGCAACCCTTTTTCTTGTTGTCTTTTTTCTCTCCATTCCTTTGTTTTTAATAGGATATTTCACTTTGGGATGTGGAGTCACTGAAGACTTAGAGTTAAGGCATAGCGCATTGGAGACATGGAAAGGATTGTACAAACAGCTCCTGGAGATGCTCCGACCAGTCAGTAGATAAAAAATGCTTTACAATGGTGACTTCTGTGAACAAGCTAGAAAAGAAAAGGCTCACTTTCAAATTGCATATGTTTCGTCATTTAATATATTAAATTGTTCCCCTGGCTCTCCTTTTAGAATTAAAATGAGGACTGAATTATATGTTGTGCAGTTTTCCTTCCTGCTCTTCCAACTTGTCATATTGGCTATTTTCCAAAAAGATCGCCAGGGCAAACTAGAAGGTATTTAAACCTAAAAAGAGAGAGAGGAGGATTATCTTTAGCTGCAAGGTTGGTTGCTTAGGCATTTGCTGACAGCTGATTTTCATTAGCTGCTTTCTCCGCTTGCAGTCTTTGGACAGCCTGATCAAGCAAGTCCATGGTATCTCTAAGTGTGACATTCAAGGTAAATGGCTTAGGTTTAATGGTCAACCCATAGGTGAAGTCCATTTTAGGGTCCTCGTTTGGATTAGCGGTAAAATTGCACTGATGCACCAGTATGGAGGTAAAGAGAAACAGCTGCACCTTGGATAACTCCTCTCCGATACACCGACGTTTTCCCAATGAGAAAATCATGACGCTACTAGTGAGATCTTTATTGATGAATCCATTCTCATCCAGGAATCTCGTGGGATCGAAATCCTCTGGGTTGGACCATTTTGCTGGATCGTGATTCACCGACCACTGATTGACAAAAATCACTGTGTCCTTGGGAATGAGGTAGCCCATTATGAAGGTGTTGGTCGTGGTGGCATGTGGGATAGTGACAGGCACGAAGCTGCTGAAGCGCATGGATTCGTACAAGAAAGCCATGATGTAGGGCAAGTGAGGCTGATCTTCAGCACACGGCAGACGCTCTCTTCCGACAATCCTATCCACTTCTTCTTGCATTTTAGCCTGCACATTTGGGTACCTGTCATTTAAAGTAAGATGTGTGTATGTACGTAATGCTTTCAGATTATTTTCTTAAAAGAAATCTTTGCTGTACACATTTTTCCCAGAAACCCTACCTTAAATCATGCGGTTTGAGCAAACTTTAACTATATTGCAGGAACATGTAGGCCTTGATGGAAAACTCTGAGAGGAAAAATCCAGACTTCTCATGCAGTGGTGTCATTTTAGATTAGCTCATTTTTCACTTTAATATCACATGTAACTAATACCCAACACAAAATATGAAACTAACATAAAATGTGCTGAAATGGAATACTCTGCTCCAATTCTGAAAACTCATTCTAAACTTTAAATTGCTTATTTCTCCTAAATACTGGGCTTTCCCTGGGAACAACTGGTTTTCCAGCTCTGTATGACTTCTAAAAGTCTGAAAGACATATTGCATACATAGGAGAGTCTGCATGTTTTTAAACTGAAACAATCCTCCCTAATAATTGTCAGAATCACTTTATGAACAGCCCATTCTTGGTCTGCAAATACTTTTTCTATTTAATGTAAAAATATTTTGTTTATCATGTATTTTAAGGCTACTGTCTTGAAGACCGGATGGTTTGGAAGACTAAACGGTAACCAAGCAGGATCAAAATATTAAGTTTCTCTTATTTTCTTTTGCTTGCCTAAAAGCACACATTCCTCCAAGAAGCCTTTATGTGCTTTTCTAAAATACTGAAGTTTGGCTTTTGCCTCCTCGCCTTTTTCTCCTGCAGCAGGTCTGCCTGTCAAATACTGGGCAAGCAGAAGAAATGGGGAGAAAACCAACAGGTTCTGCAAACACTGGGGCATCACAGCCTGAGCTCGAAGCCTGAAGTCCATTTTTCAAGAAGTGGCTGAGTAGATATGGTTTGCATAAGCCCACAAATTATTCAGATGACAAACGAGAAAGCCGGGACAGGCAAGGAAATCAGCGTTAGTCTTTCTTCTACTAAACCACCTCCCCTGGCTGGGATTTTTCTCCCCCTCGAAGAGCTGATGCCAGCGTGCCGAAGGGGTGTGCTTGCACCCGCCGGCTGCCCGATGGGGTTTGCCTTTGTGGGTTTGGAGGTGGTTTTCCCTGAGTCACGCAAGGGCGACAAAAGCACGCACTGCTGGCAAGTTAACATAATAGCGGGTCTGTAAACCGGTGCACGAACTCTTTATCTCGCTTAAGCAGTTGTTATCCTGTTCCTATGATCTCCTTGATCTTGACCTGGTAAAGTCTGCTGCTTTCAGGTTTGATTTGCCTGCCTTTTTGCCAGCCTCTCTTTAAGCACCGTTAGGTTGGTGGGTTTGGTTTGGGGGTTTTGGTTGTTGGGGTTTCTTTTCCCCCTTTCTTATCTTTTCCTGGCATGTTTCCCACAGGTCCCGTGTTAGTTAAGCGGGATCCGCCGTGGTAGCCCGGCACCCCGCGGGTTGGCCGGTTCCGCAGACCCCGGCCCCCGCGGCGGGTGCCTGGCGGCGCCGTTCCCGCGGCTCTCCCCGCACCCAGCCGTCTGGGCCGGCTGTTACCACCAAGGGACCCTGCCCTGCGCGGGTTTTGCCCCTGCAGCACCATTTAAAAAAGTGGGATCCCCCGGGGCTGGCGCTGGCACCGCGACGCCTCGGGCTGACGGCCGTGTCCTTCCCCGGGGCAGGTGGGGGCGCGGCGGCCTCCCGCCTCCGCCCGGGCGGCGGGGAGCGTCCGCCCCGCCGGCACCTACCTGATGAGGAAGATGAGGAGCCACTGCAGGGCGGTGGAGAGGGTGTCCTGGCTGGCGCCGAAGATGTCGGTGACGGTGGCGGGCACGTGCTCGAGCTGCAGCCGCGGTTGCTCCCGCTGCAGGCGGATGAAGGCGTCCATCATGTCGCGGGGGGCGGCCCCCGGGCGCAGGCTGCGCTGGTGCTGCAGGAACTTGCCGCGGACGAAGCCGTAGAAGTCGCGGTTGAGGTCGCGGAAGGCGCGGTAGGCGGCGCGCACGGGGCTGGGGAAGCGCTGGAGCCAGGGCAGCGCGTCCACCAGGCTGCCGGCGCCCACCGCCCGCCCGAACTGCTCGTTGCGCCCCACCAGGCGCAGGAACTCGCCGTCGCCGTGGCTGTAGCGGCGGCCGAAGCACAGGGCGCTCATGACGTTGGCCACGGCCACCACCAGGACGCGCGAGGGGTCGAGGAAGGCGCCGCCGGCGCTGCCGCGCACCAGCAGCGCCACCAGCGCCCGCGCCTCGCCCACCAGGTGCCGCTCCAGCAGGCGGCGGGTGGCGGGGCTGCCGGTGGAGAAGGCGCGCACCGTGGCGTGCGCCGCCCGGCGGTGCAGCTTCCACAGCTCCGAGTAGCCGCCGAAGGCCAGGCTGAGCCCGCCCGACACCAGCTGGAAGGAGGGGAAGGGCGGCCGGCCGGCGAAGGCGGCCCCCTGGCGGACGAGGGCCTGGCGGATGGCGTGCTCCCCGTTCAGCACCACCACGGGCCAGCGCCCCAGGCGCAGCTGGAAGACGGCGCCGTAGGTGCTGGCCAGGCGGGCGAAGGAGAGGTGCGGGGCGCTGCCGAGCTGCGCCGCGTTGCCGATCAAAGGCCAAGGGAAAGGACCCGGCGGCGCCCGGCGCTGGTCCTGCCGCCGGCGCTGCTGCTGCTGCAGGAGGAACTTGCCCAGGTGGATGGCGGCGAGCAGGCAGAGGAGGAGCAGCAGGGCGCTCTGCAAGGGGGGGACGCCGCGGAGGGCTTCCCCGAGCCTCTCGAGGGCCATGCTGAAAGGGAAGGGGAAAAGGTCAGCGGGCAGGGACCCCGCGGAAAGACTGGGAAGCTTCCCGTCGCCCGCAGGCAGGGAGAAGCCCGGACTGGCAAGGGGACAGCGGCGCGGCGAACGGGACCGCCGGCAGCCGTCTCGGCGCCCTTGCTGTGCGTGCCTAAAGTCTTCCCGGATCCTGTGAAAAAAACGGGATAATCGACGATGAAGTGACAAGCGCTCAATAAGGGATCAAAATCATATTTGGCGGCTGAGCCGCTGCTGTCTTCCCCGCGGTCGGGAAAGTTTGCAGCGGGGATCCAGAAGGTGACGGCCGCGGCAGGAGGATGCTCTCGCCTGACGAGCCTGCAGCGGATGCAGGCAGCCGCCCTGCGCTGGAGACAGGTTCATCCCGGCACTGCACATCGCTCCTGCCGGAGAAAGGGCCCTGCGAGAAACGGGCTCTCCACGCCGCCGTCGGAGCTTCCTGCTGCTCCTGAGAGGAAACCTCCGCACATGGACACAGCCCCCTCCCCCATCTGTGCCCAGCCCTTCCCGCCTCCCCGCACCTTCGTGCCCGTCGTGGCAGCGCAGGCTGGCGGCCGGCGGCCCCGGGGACGGGCTGCGGAGGATGCCTGAGGTCCCGGCGTAGAAGAGCTGACTCGTCCCGCTTCCCATCCCCGTGCCCGGAGACTGCCCGCTCCTACCGTTTGCTCCAGCCTTTCAGAAGCAGCTAGGGGAAGAAGAGATGAAATAAATGCCCACCTCGGGCGCCTGTAGCATAACTGACCTGTTGCACGCTGCTTCCATCCGAGACCTCGGTGAGGATGGAGAGGAGCCGGGCAGCCGACGGCAGCTCTGACGGGCAGCCCCGGGAAGGAGAGAGGCGACGGCGATTCAGATCCCAGCCTCTGGGAAACTCATTAGGAGCCCCGGTTCCTGTCACCCGGAGCTTGGCAGGTCGTGTGCAGGCAAATGCCAGTTGCACCCGATCCCGGCGCAGAGTTATTATCACCTTCCCAACGCTTTAACCCTTCGGAGCTCGCCCCGCCGGCAGCCACCTGCCCGGTGCAGTCCAGCGGACCGGGGGCGATCGGGCTGTCGCGTCTTCCCACCCACCCGCCTGCTGAGCTACGGGGACGGGACGGGGCCACCTCAGCCCGCTGCGGAGAGTGAAGGCGAGCGGCTCAGAGGGCGCAGGGAGGACGGCCCACTGTCCCCAGGCTGAGCCGGAGCCGGAGCAGCCACGGCTGGGCGCCTGGCATTGGTACTCGCGGCTTTAAATCCGCCGGCATCGGCGGTGCGCGGCGCGGTGCGGTGCGGGCGTGCCGCAGTTAGCCCCGCTGACAAATCGCCGCTGCCTGGCCCTTCCCCTGGCTTTAGGGGTCGCAGCTAATTGCCAGCTGCCCTTGGGTCCTCGCCAAGTGGAGCGGCTGAGCCGCGGATGCTTTTATGGCCGGGGCCAAAAGTTTTAGCGGAGGAGGTGCTGCCGGGAGGGGAGCGGGGTGGCGGGCGGGCTCGCAGCCCTCTCTGTCAGGAGGCAAAGTCTCGCCTGCATCTTGGGGGCTGAGGAAGCCGGAGAGCTTCCCCTCCTCCGCCTGTCGCCTCCCCGTTGCGTGCGGAGTTAGCATTGCGTGAGCCGGGCTGGAAAGCCTCCAGCCATCTCCTCCCCGGGCCCCTACCCCTCCTCGCAATACCTGACACCGGCTCGGGGGGGAAGGAGGCAGGGAAGCGCCGGGCAGCTCGCACCCCGGCCGGCCCCGCTACCCTCCAGCCTCCCCCCGCCCTGCGCTCGCTTCGCTCCCGTTCACGGCGCTTTTTTTACTCTTCAGTCTGGCACCTCCGCCCGCCCCGGGAGGGCTGGCGAGGGCCGTGCGGTGCGGTGCTCCAGCCCCCCCCTCCTCCCCTGCCGCGGGCTTTCCGGCGCCCCAGGAAAAACCGGGACTGCAAAACCCTCAGGCGTCAATGAGACCGCTCTCCAGGAAATAGGAGCGCTCCTGCTTTGTTGTTGTTTTTGTCTAGCAAGCAAAATTTAAAAATACAACATTTATTTCAGATTATCTGCTGTCACTCCATGAGAAGGTGTTTTGGTAGCATTTAGGGATTAGACAAAATTAGATGCTGGGAGTCAGCACAGCTCAGGGTGTGATCCCAGGCCTGGCCTGACTGCTGCTTCTGTCTTTGCCAAGAACTTCAATCCTGGCTGTTGTCACTGTCCCAGGCTCCTCCAGTGCTGCCCCTTGCTCAGACTAGCACCAGCCATACCTCTCTGTGTGCCTGAGAGTGCACTGCTGTGCTGATTCTTGCCAGTGCCAAGTGACAGAGGTGTCAAAACCTCTTTTTCTAAGCAGCACCAGAAACACTGAGCTTCCCTGATCTCAGCTTTGGGGCGAACTGCAAGGATTCCACAGTCCAGCCCAGCGCATGGCCCAGCTTCAAAGAGGAGCAAAGATAGCTCTATCCCTATGGCATTAAGGTACGGGCAAGCTTTGGTGGTTTGATCTCTTCATCACCTTCATAAGGCTGGAACCAAATTTCATGGGCTGTAACCACTCAGCTGTGGCTAAGTGGCTTGTCCCACCTTGATGGCCACTCTTCCCTCCTTCAACAGTCGCACTGTCAAAGAAGGGACATGGGCTTCCCTGTGGGCACTGTATCTGGGTTGTCATGACTACCTTGGATCGGTTACCTGAGCTCTGGATTATAGTGCTGGGCATTTGCCATTTCCAGCAGGTAAACTTGGCTTTTTCCCCACTGGGGACAGTGGGTATCAGTTGCCTTAAAACACAGGCTTTATGGCTCTTGTTGGTAAGTCCCTAAACCCTTTTTTCGATGCAGCACTTAAACTAGTTGTATTGTGTTCAAAGAGAGAGATTTCCATTTACTTTAGAGCAAGTGGCACAGATTCCATTCCAGTTCCCGCGTAAACCTGAATTTATAAAGAAATAGTGTCTTCAGGGTGGCCAAAATCTCACTGCAATTGGTAAGGGGAAGGACACCTCAACATGGATCTGCTGGAGGGGACGTGCTGTGCCATTTCTTGCCTTTGCTACAAGTGGCCCTGCACCCACCTTACTGTTTCTCCGATGTTCAGTGAGAGAACCTAGGGCCAGTGCACTGCACACTTTGCATCCGACTGACTTTTTCTCAACATCATACTGTAAGTGGGATTGCTTCCTGGCCACTAGCAGGCAGTACAGAGGAAGGAGTGCACTTCCGCTGTCCTGAGCTGTGGGTTCGTTCAGTTTAAGGCATAAGCCCCAGAGTCACTTTATCCTGGGATTGCCTCAGTGCAGAGCTTGTGCAAACTGCAGTTTATAGAGTGATCCAAGCCACTCTTCATTAAATAAGCCTTTGGAAATATTGTTTCTGATTGTCTGTTTCTGAGTGTTGCAAAATTCTACATAAGATGAAGAAACAAGTAGCGTAACTGTAAAACACAAATCACTTGTAAACTTAAAGAAATGTGATACCTTATTGTTTCAGGCTGCTTAAATTGTGCAAGTGTTCTTATGTGCCTCTGGAGTTTGACTCTAGTCTGCACAATACTGCTGTAAGTCAGGAAAATTACTGTTGAAACAGTCAGATTACAACCAGAATTAGAACCTCTAAACCTCTGAATTTGCAACAGCTCTCTCAGATAACGTTTACACTGCAATCCAGCACGATGAAGAGTTACCACTATGCTTCAGGTATCCAGGAGCAGGCGATCTGCACCAGGCACTCAGTCCACACAATGTGCCACCCCAGGGCACCCAGCTCTGCAGCCACCATCTGTGCTTGTTGCTCTCCTCCATACAGAAGTGCCTGATTGCTCAGGTTTATCTATGTTATGCCGAATTGCTCAGTGTTAAAACTGACCTGAGATGCGGGTACAATGAGTGTGGACAATAATGAGATCATGTCTGATGCAGGTTCCTGGTTTTGCTCAGTTTGGCACCTTTCTCGTGATGCCAAGCATGAGATATAAGCAAAACCAAAGGATCCACATCCTCAGTGCTGCTCAGAGTGCCAGGCATACACCGGAGCCAACTGTGGCTCCACTATCCAGGGTTATATATTTAGGCCATGCACTGTGGCTTATAATAAAGCATTTGTAGTATGCTTTCTATAGCATATGCATTTGTGGTTACATAGTGCATTCTTCACCTTCATTAACTTGCAGCTCTCTTTGGACTTTAACTCTTCCCTGCGTTACCACTGACTTCCCAGCTCACATTTTCAATTCTCCCTTGCTATTGAAAAGCCTAAATTTGGCTCCTAATTCTGAGCCAAATTCTCCTGGCTCCTGTGGGAAGGCAAGAAACCTCCCAGCATTTGCGGAAGCTGAGCTCAGTGCTAGTCTGAATTGCCTCTCCATCTGCTTGCATTTTCCATGTTGCTTGCAAATTAAGGGCATACATTGTGGTCTGCTTCCACACAGGTAACACACAGGTATGATTACAGAAAATAAGGGCAGAGTGTTATACTTAATTCAGGCATCAGACTTGATTATGAAAGGTTGCTCACTTTTCTTGACAATGTAAGATGAAACTACATAGCTAAGTCTTTCTTGAGATGAAAACCCAGAGCTGGCAACTTTGTGGCCTTTGAGAAGCTTTTTAAACTGTTTTCTGCTGTGAGGGAAACTCTTAATTTACACACTGTTGGGCACTCACCCTGGCGTTTCGTGTGTGTCTTTGTATTTATAATATACAAGTGCTCTTTATTAAAGCACTCTGAAAGAGGACTCTGAAGAAGATGGATAGAACAGCGACTTTTAGCAAAGCTTAGACACTGCTCAGGAAGTGCATTATTGTATCTATCCTCAACATGTGAGGTGTGGGCAAACTGTTGTGCCTGCTCACTCTCCCTCTTGAGCAAAGGGGCTCCCTGGGGTGCCTGGCGGCTTTGCATCCTCCCACTGTTGCTGAGGTTTGCAGAACCAAGAGCTGTGTTGCCAAGGCCCATCTCTATTTTGAAGTATAGAAACTTTACGGTCAGTAGGATGTGCCAGGTCACTCCAAGGCATCAAAATGAGAACATCGCTGAGAGCCAATATTGTTAACATGTTAATGAGCAGTAATATTGTATTTCTCATTTGCTTTCAAAACTTTGCTAGGTGTTGTGTTAGTAGTGGTGATACAAAGTTTATAGTGCACTTGCTTTGCTAACTTCAAGAGTTTAGTATTTGCCATTTTAGAAAATACCAGTGTCCTGACTCAAAACAGCCCTGGGCTACAGCTGAAACCAACGTCTACTTCACTCACAGGCAGAAGCATATTCTGTAGGGGTGAAGGTTTGGAAGATTTACCTGTGAAGACCTACAGTGTCTGCAATACAGATGTGTGAAATATGTTTTTTCAGAGTTTGGAAATTTGTCCAAATGTGAATGAATTATCAAGAGAAGAGCAAAAGGCAAAAAAAGTGTGAGAAAAGACATTATTCAGACAATTGCCAAGCCTCTGCTTTAGAGCTTGAGGCTACAAAGCTTTCCAAAGAAAAGCCCACCATGCTTTAATAAGAACAATTATTTTCCTTTTTCTTCTATCCAATGTTTATAACCAGTGGCTTATAACAATGGTTTTGGACTGGAAGTTTCTAAAAACTACGATGTCAAACACAGATTTTTTTCAGGGATTGAAAATTTCAGACCAGATTATTAAAGCTGGAAAAAGTTATAAGTAATGGAGGACCTGGATTTTCCAGCTAAGGGAACTCTTAGCACAGAGAGAGAAGATAGTGAAGCACATACGAAAAAATGCACATTTCCTTGATGACAACTTGGGTTTTCCTGTCTTGTGTCCTAGGTGCCCCAGCCATGATAGCCCAGTCTATGAATGTTCAGCTCACCACTCCTCAAGCAATAATTTCCCATGATACACACTGGTCATTTGAGTTCTTCAGTTTGTATTGGCTATATACCATTCTTTGGTGTCTTGTCAGCAGAATAACTCATCAAAATATTAAAATAGGCAATGTAATTTGAATCTAGTAGCCTCTAGAGCAATCCAGGTTACATGTCAGCATTCTCGTTCCTTCGGAGAATAAACCAGGTTATGTAGTGATGGTCCAGGTCTGATCTAGGCAAGGGAGCTGCACAGAGGTGTGAGCATTACGTTGTCCCAGTCTTGCTGCTGAAGAAGTTTCTTGAACTGGGCTGCAAACATCTAAAAGGACTTCAGAAATTTCTTCCAGGGGGCTAGTATTGTGTGTGTACATTTACATATATATATATGTGTGTGTGTATGTTTTTTCTTTTGGAGTGAGACTAGTGTTGCTGAGCTTTCACAATGTCAAGTGCAAAAGGCAGGTCTTGGCTATTTGTGCTCCTCCAGTGTTTTCACAGGGCTGGCAGTGTGTGCCTCCCTTCTTTGGGCTTCAATTTTGACTCCTGTAAAGCCTATTCTGCTGACCTGCACGTTCAAGTGGATGCACCAAACTCGCTTGTGCTGTTAGGCATTGACTCCATAGGGCCTGGAGTAATTGTCCAAAGGATTGAAATTTTATAATGGGAAGTTTTCAGTTAACCAGTATAGGCTGGGGACTGGCCTGTTGGAGAGTGGTATAGGTGAGAGGGACCTGGGGGTCCTGGTAGACAGCAGGATGACCATGAGCCAGAAGTGTGCCCTCGTGGCTAAGGCAGCCAATGGCATTCTGGGGGTGTATTAGAAGGGGTGTGGTTAGTAGATCATGAGAGGGCCTTCTCCCTATCTACTCTGCCCTGGTGAGACCACACCTGGAATATTGTGTCCAGTTCTGGGCTCCTCAGTCCAAGAACGACATAGAAGTCCTTGAAGGAGTCCAGCACAGGGCCACCAAGATGATTAAGGGAGTGGAACACAGAATCACAGAATCGTAGGGGTTGGAAGGGACCTTGAGAGATCATGGGGTCCAACCCCCCTGCCAAAGCAGGCTCCCTAGCTCATATTACACAGACAGGCGTCCAGACGGGTCTTGAATATCTCCAGAGGAGGAGACTCCACCACCTCCCTGGGCAGCCTGTGCCAGGGCTCCCTCACCCTCACTGTGAAACAGTTCTTCCGCATGTTGGTGTGGAACTTCCTGTGCTCCAGTTTACAGCCATTGCCCCTAGTCCTGTCTTAGGATATATAAATATCCTAAGATATTTATAAACACTAATTAGGTCCCCCCTAAGTCTTCTTTTCTCCAGACTGAACAGTCCCAGGTAACACCTTCCTTATCTTTACCTGTGTGACCTGTCCTAGGGAATCTGCTTTGGCAGGGGGATTGGACAAGATGATCTCTGGAGGTCCCTTCCAACCCCTACAATTCTGTGAATTCTAGGAATCCTTATGAGGAAAGGCTTAATCTCTTTAGCTTGGAGAAGAGGAGACTGAGAGGTCACCTTATTAATGTTTATAAATATGTAAAGGGTGAGAGTCAGGAGGACAGAGCCAGGCTCTTCTCAGTGATGGGCAGTGATAGGACAAGGGGCAATGGGTGCAAGCTGGAGCACTGGAAGTTCCATGTGAATATGAGAAACTTTTTCACTGTGAGGGTGACGGAGCCCTGGGACAGGCTGCCCAGAGGGCCTGTGGAGTCTCCTTCTCTGGGGACATTCAAAACCCACCTGGATGCGTGTGATTTAATCTAGGTGGTCTTGCTCTGGCGGGTGGAGGAGGGGGTGGTGGTTGGACTAGATGATCTTTTGAGGTCCCTTCCAACTCCTAACGTTCCCTAATTCTGTGATTTTAAAAAAATATCTTTAGCACTGCTCCTTTCAGGTTTTCAGGTGCTCTAAGAGAGGACATTGTTCTGGCACAAATTGATATTCAAGATGGTAGCTGAACCAAACCAGACCACAGTACTTTCTACACCATGAGGGCTTTCCCTAGCTTTTAATCATAAAGAGACAGGCCTTTAGCTGAGATTTTCCAAAGAAGATTAGTGTCATGGACCTATAGAAATTTCATGCCAGTCAAGGAGTTGCTTGTAAATGTCACCCCTTAGATAACCCTGCTCAAATGAGCCAGGGAACGTGCTCACCCTTCTTCTCCCTTCCATTACTGCAGGTCAGTAAAAGGGTGAATAGTTTTAGCAAAGAAGCTGCAGAGTGATAGATTTTTCCACCAGAAGCAGTGGTTCTGGCTACGTCAGCTGTGCTGAAGTGTCCTGTCAGATGGAAATGCGTGAGTCTAAACCAGGACATTCAGTGGTTTGGCTGCTGAAGCTAAGCTGAGGAAACATTTGCACATCCCTCTGCAGCAGAGCACTCTTGGCTTCCTCTGCTCTGTTGTGCAAGGATTTGGTGTATTTGCCTCCAGCGGTAACTGCATTTCAGTGGTAAATGAAATGACTCAAATACTAGGGACTGGGACGTATGTGGGTAATACTCTAGCCTATAAAATTATTCATGCTCTTCCCTGGGGTATGGGAAATGAGAGCTGTTTATTTGCACATTTTTTAATTTGAAGAAAGACTGGGAGAAAGTATATTCAAAACAAGGGGATAAGGGAAACTCCCTTTGTGGTATCTGTGGTCAGTGATGGAAAACTGAGATTTTTACAGTATTCTGTGTAAGGGCTGCGACCTTGATGAAGACAGCTGACTGCCCCTGTAAGACAAGTAATAATAATAACAGATTTCCTCTAGCCTTCAGTGAATTCAACAGGGGGAGAAAACACTCTTGACATGTACAGATTGCTCCTAGCGTTTGGAAGCAAACCCAAGGAAGTGTCTGTTTCGGAGCCGTTCAGGTCTTCTAACCTTCAGCAATGGCAGATCAAAGACCATGAGGGAAACAGGCTGCAGGTGCCAGTCAGGGCAGGTTTTGTCTTGTCACAGCAGTCCGGGAAGAGGCATTTGCTAATGTCTGTTAATCTCATGGCACGCCAAGGGAGAAAGGCAGAAAAAATTTGCCATAAATTCTTCCCTTTCCCAAGCAGCCCACACCCAGGCTCAGGGTGACTTCACAAAGGTTTACTGGCTGCCTCCAGAAGGAGAACAGTGCGGGAACCTGTGCCCACCCCAGGGCGGCAGGGTGGATCTGGGGTCACCCTGCCGTGTGCTGGTTCTGTCAGGGAATGGGGGATGGAGCAGCCACAGGTGTACCCTCATGGCAAAGGCAAAAGCAGCAGTAGCTGAGTCCAGGAGAGCAAAGGTCTCCTAAAGAAGAAAGCCCACAGTTCAGCTTGGCTGCTGTCCTCTCCCATAGAAACATTCTTACCCTAAAGTGAAGGAGGAAGCATAAAACCCTGTGTAGCACCATGGGGAAGAGGTAGCAACAGTGGGGGTAGCAGGGTGCTTTACCAGATGTATGGAGCAGGCAGGATTAGGCACAGTTTGGGGCGCTCTAGGAGAAGGCTTTGGCCAAAAGCCAGGTTTTTCCCTGTCTTTCTTTTGAGGTGTAAATGGCATGCAAGCAGGCTCCTCTCAGTGGCTTCCCTGTGAAGATAAATAACCTGATTCCCCGGTTATTATCCCCCTGCTCTCCTCCCCTTCCCTCTGACTGACTTTGATTATTGTAACTTTACATGCGCTTTTAATTTGCGTGCAGGCAAGTACAAAGGCACAACCGGATATACCTGTTATTTGCCAATGACCTGAAAGAGTATAGTTTATGTTAAGCCTTGGGTTATGGTAAGGTTTGCACGCGATTCCTCAATATACATGCTGCAGGCAACTGATGGATGGAGGTGATGGAGGGTGGAGGAAAGTTTTAAAGTGACAGAACCTGATTTGGTTCCTACTTAATCTACCATTTATGTAAAGGCCTATACTGCCATTTTCTGTAGAGGCCAGGTCTTGCCCTCTGCTTGAGGAAGGAACGTGCGATCACGTTATCTGGGCTGCAGCTTGTTCATGGCTGTTCCTGAAACTGATCTCATGAAAGCTTTACAAAAATTAGACAAAAAAGGTGGGTAGGATATTTGCACTTCCCTGCTTGTGCATACTCTGCCATGGCAGATTTAAGGTAGCAGAGTAAGCTACAAATGAGGTGATTTGTGGCAACGGAGTCAGTGCTGAGCGTGCATGGATGCAGCGCTACTGAGATGTGTGGTCCTGTGATGGAGATGGGCTCCACATTTCGTTGCATTGGTCTCAACCCCCACAATGCTTGGAGAGATTCCATTTGAGCTAGGCTCCCTTAGCGAAGAATATCCACCACTCATGGGTTGCTTGGTCCTGCAGGAGAGGAAGAGAGAGCCGTTGGTCTAGTAGTTCCAGGAGAAGACCATAAGGAGATGAGCGGTCCAGTGTCTAGCCTGCACACTGGCTTGCTCACTCTTGAAAGTAACCGCAAGAGAAAGCCTACTGAGGGGGTTGGGGTTTTTTAACTTTAATTTAATTTCAGTGATTCCACATCTAATTAGCTAGGTCTTCAAGCAGAAAGGAAGCGTTTTTATCTGCCAGGCAAGTAAACTAACCTTGAGGTCTGAAACTTGAGTGTTTTTGTTTCTGGTATGTGTTTTGACCCAGTGTTAAAGGCTGCACCAAAGGAATTAATTAGACAGTTTGTTTGAAAGTTCAGGAAAGGCAAAGGATACCGTTCATTCTCAGCACCACCCTTTATCTCCAGGGAAGTGAGAACAACATGAGTTAAATGCAATTTTATGGGACTTATGGGACAGACTCTGCTACTCACACTTCCCTCAGAGAGAATGGGAAAACATATAGAGAATCAAATGAGGCCATCAAAAAATGATGGTTAAAACAACAGAAGACAAGAGAGCCCTATTGTTACAAGAGCACTGTGTAAGTTTGTGTTGCTGGACATAAGCACATTTAATCTCTTCTGTGCCTCAGCTTCCCCATAAAACTGGGACTGACAACAGTATGTGGATCCACCTAGTAGCTGTTCTAGTGCTCTCTAGCTTGATAAGACAGACTTTGTACAGCCAATGTTTATATTTGTTAGATAGTGATTGAGGGACTGAGGTTTTATTCCAATTTTTAAGTCAAACTAATGTTGCCTTTCTTCTTCATGAGCCCACAGTACAGCAGGCAGCTGTGAGCCACTTGTGAAAGGCATTTAGCCGAAGAAGCCATGAAAATAAATTCATTTGCTTTTCTTCTGTCTGCTCTGCTATTTCTTTCTTCCTGTTTGCATCCATCCAGTTTATCTGTCCTTTTGAGGAACTGGTTTTATTTAAAAACCTCTTCTTTTCTGTACTAATTTACTGTTTACCATCATGGTTTCCAGCTATAAACATCCAATATACATGAAACCTTTGCATATCTTCACTGTTATTCTTTCCCATTTGTTGTGATGCTTGGGGTGAGTGTAGAAAACTCATATCTAATAGCAGCTTTTCAGAGGTCACAAACTCTCAAACACATGGTTGGTCTTTCTGTGGTCTGTGTATTCCTGAAAGCTAAAATGTATGTGCAGGCTTGTTCTGGTGAAGAAAGGTTTCCATTTTGGTATCACATACAGCAGTCCATACCCTGATTTTTAAATAAGTTTAGCAAAATTATCTAATGTTGCTTGTACACACTGAGGCACAAACCAAACCCTTTAAGTGTCGTGTGTCAAAAACCTGAAAGAGTGTAAAAGTGTCTGCTCCGGTCCTGCAATACAGCTTGACAACAGCAAACCCTGTTGTGTCGGGGTTACACAGTCAGGAAAGAGTTACAGGCTGCCTGCTTGTCACTTGATTCAGCAGGGGTTTAGATGGAGATGTGTGCCCTTTTTCTGGCATGGAAAGCCTGAGAGCCCCTGCAGCTGGCTTTGGATGAGGGAATAGCTTTGCTTTGTGTTACTTTATGAATTTGATGTTTAGATAATAAACTATATCCCCAAGCAAAAGCTGAAGAAGACTTGGGTATTTCTGTGCCTTGACCTTTCCCTTTCCCCTGGGGCAAGGAAGCCCACCAGCATACAGGCTGTGACAGAGCATGTGACAAGCACAGTGAAATATTTTCCTTTTCTTTTACTAAAGTAATCCTGGTTTACATTATCAAAAGAGAATTGTAAGGAAGCAGGTATGAAGAAGCTGTAAAGAATCATCAGGCCCAAGTTTCACTTGTACACAAAAGAGAAAGTTCTACTGAAGATAATGGATTTTTGGATAAAAGTAGAGTGATTGAGGTTGGTTCATGATATCTAATACTCAGCATTTGCAGTGCTCATGTCACAAAGCAGCAGCTGCTGGAGCATGAGGTATGTCACCTGTCTACTGAAGATTGTGAATTCCCAGATAGGAAACCTGACATCAGATCAGTAGGACAGAACCGCTTCTGTGCCCTGCAGCTGGATCAGGATCATAGGAAGGGATGCCGAGCCTGAAGCAGTGCACATGGAAATACAGCAGCACTAACACTCTGCTTCGGCGTTACTTTCTGTTGCTGTTTCTGTAGTGGACAGAGCTCTGCTTGCATGGCACTTACTGCTGTTGAGGTGAGGTGGAGTCGAGTGGGAAGTCACTTCTCAGAAGTGTGCGTAGTCCAGGTGTGAGAGAGGAGGGAGATACAGCCAGTCTTGGTAGGTGTGGTGGATTAAACAAGGGTTTCAGCACACAAAAACCTTCAGTCTTTATAGTGCCTATAGAAAAAGCATGGTGTCAGTCTCACATTAAGCATTTTTGCATGGCAGATTTCTTATAACGCTAAGGAAAGTTTTGAAAAGTGCTGATAAACTCAGCATTAAGTAAACTAACCCCTGAATTTAAGCAGCATACCTTTATGTAAGTTATTCTCATTCTGGACTGTTTGGTGCAAGTCAGTATTTCCACACTGATTCAAATTAGGAAGGCTTTGGCAGGCTGTGAGCACAGGGAATAGCTCTGGTATCCCAAATTATTCGGCTATACTGCGGGGAAGACTGGACACCAGACAAGATGAAGTAATAAATATGCAGAGGACTAGACACAAATGAGATTGGTTCAAGATACCTACCTAATAGTCAGGATTTTTAGTGCTCATGCCCCTAAGCAGCACCTGGTACGACAGCCTTTGCACAAGCCTCAGGGACTTTGGTGTCATGATAGATCATTAATTAAAAAGAAAGTGTGGAGATGTTCAAAAGGCAGATGTCATTCTGCGATGGATAAGAAGTAGGATAATACCCAAGACATGGGTGGTGACTGTAAGTCTCTTCTTGCCCTGATGAAGTCACAGCAGGGGAACTGTCTTGGATTTAATTTAAGCACTGAATTCAAGAGGCATGCAGACTGGAGGGAGATAAGATCAGAGTAGCAAGAACTAAAGCAAAATTTAAGAGATGGAAACTCTTTGGCTGCTCAGGCTGATAGAGATTTCGGTATTTAGGTGGATGTTAATTATGAGTATTTATTAATAAGGACCAAAGCTCTTTCCTAGCTCTGATGGGTGTATGGTTAAAACTTGTCTGAGCATTACACAAGATTTAAGCACTAGAAAAAACTGTACTAAGACAACAGAGCAATGGAAAAGGCTACCCACTGAAGGTTTTGTCAAGTTAGAATGCTTCTCTGCCATCATTGGCATGTGCATGGTTTTACCTTGTTTTAATAGGGGTAAATGGGTATGACTGTGGCCCATTCCAGGATTTGTTGTGGCCTGAGATGGCCTTGTGGAGCAGGGCTGATGGTGGCCCTGATGTAGTTTTATGAACCTTAATACACTTTTGCCAAGCAGTGCTGTGGAAGGCAGCCAGGGAGGTGCTTGCTCTGTGCAAGCCCATACACCTCTCCTCTCCTGTGGGTCTAAAGGTGACTCTCCTTAGTGCTGGTAATGTCACTCATCTGAGTGCTTTTTCAATCCTGATAGTTGACAGTCTTGTTAGATGATTTTGCTATGATTTTTAATGCTCACATTGATGAGTATTCCTCCTTTCTGGTAACAGTAACAACTACAACCCCTTAATTTAACTCTCCTCTAAGCTCTTAGCTCTTGGAAGCCAAAGAGTTGACCTCTCTAGTCAGTTGTCTCCCAGTATGCTGAGCTTTAGGGTCTGTGGGTACATGCTAATAAAACCTCAGTGCCCTACCAGATCATCTGTCAGGACAAATGTCATAGGATCCAGTTTTTATGCTTTCTGTCAGACGTGTAAGGAGGGATGACATCTGTAAGAGCATGTCGTGGTTTTGCCCCAGCTGAGAGCCAAGCACCATGCAGCCGCTTGTTCTTTAAAAGGGAGTGGGGAGGAGTTGAGGGAGGGGGAGAGGGAACGAGAAGGAAAAACCCAAGGAAACAAAACTTTGGGATAAGGATAGCTTACTGGGATAGCAGAAAAAATGGATACAATAATAATAATAACAGGACTTTATGGCAAAATAGATGAAACTGGTGATACACAACGCAGTTTCTCACAGAACTGCACAACTCAGGCTGTACAGCTCAGAGCCATCCCGAAAACCAGACTGTCCCCAAAATCACACATCCTGGAGCTGCCTGCTCCTCCCCTCACCAGTCCCCCTTTTATGCTGAGCATGACATAATTGGCATGGAATATCCCCTTTGGCCAGTTCAGGTCACCTGTCCTGGCTGTGTCCCCTCCCTTCTCGTTAGCAGGGAAATATGAACAACTGCAAAGTCCTTGATTGCTTGGCAACAACTAGAAACATCCTTGTGTTATCAGCACTGCTCCCATCCTCACTCCCAAACAGGGATTCCATCTGCTACTAGGAAAGAAATTAACTCCATCCTAGCTGAAAACAGGACAGAGCAGCATGAAAAAAATCTTATCTAGTCTGGCATGAACTCTGTATAGGTGGCCATGTCTCTTCAGACTATTCTGGACTAACCTGAACTAACAGAGTGGGCCTGTAGCAGTTTTACATAGCCCAGGTATTTTCGATCTATATTCTGAGTATACTTGCCTTGTGGAGTTGTATTATCAAGTTGTAGACTGACCTGTTTGGGTGGTGCATAATTCTTTTTCTTCCATCAAGGGCAGCTGAAATTACTATTTCAGCAGAAATTATTTCAGCTGAATTTGTTACTTCAGCAGGTGAGTACATAGGTTGTGTTTACTAAGCCCATACTGGGCATTTTAAAATGAGTTGCTTCCTGTGGTTTTGATGTACCCCTCCCTGACATATTTTGCTCTACAGCATCCTTGTTACATATTGCAGGATGAATTTTGAGTGGGCTCTCTTCACTATTTGCTCTTGATTTAAGATCTAGGCAACTGTCCAGGTTGTACAGCAAAACAGTTTGTAATCTAGAGTAAGTATCTCTGTCAATCAATTGTACTAAACTGCAGAAGAACAATCTAAGTGTAAGTAGTTTCTTGCCTCTAAATTCCAGCCAGCATCTGAACTAGATCACCTGGGGACGCAGATGTATTTGCATAAATGTACACAGATCATAGTGATAACAATGTGAATAACATTTTTTGTTAGGTAATTGCAGACCCTTTTGCAATCACTCTGCAGTGTAGCAGTACAGCACATGTGTGAGGTGGGTAATTATTAAAATTCCATTCTAGAGAGGAGAACACTGAGACAACATGATTAGGGACTTTCCAGAGGCCATCCCTGACACTTTTTACTTGCTTGGCAGTAAAAATCAAATTTAATTACTTCAGTTCCTGTACTTTATCTACAGGCTCATTTTCCTTATCTATACTTTTGCTTGGCATTACCTGTTATATGTAATACCTTTTCACATTCAAGCAGACCCTTGCTAAGCATTCCCACTGATAGATAACTTTTGACAGATATTTTCCATCTTACTAAGAAAATGTGACAAAAACTCTAACCTGCTTCTATACCAGGAGAAATAAATACATGCACTCACTTCAGCTGGTTCCCAAAGTTTGTTTTGACAAGCCAAACCTGCATTACAATCAGCTAGGTTACCATGCTCACTTGCATTCTATCACTGAGTGATGAAGCTGACTGATGATGCTGGCTCACCCTACTTGAAACACCTCTTACAAACTCTTTTGGGAAATCTGGCAACAAAACACAGGTTTAAAACACCAAACATGGTAGAAAAGTACTTGTGGCAAAAAATAGCCAAGTGCACATGGGGTCAGGAAGTGCATCTTTTATTACATCTGTTAGGTATCACCTGGGACAAATGACTCCAGCTCTGCTGTGGATGTGGTCATGCCCTGACTCGTGGGAGAAGAAACATGCGCACGGCTCATGCGCAGAGATCTGGAGCCACAGCCTTGGCTGCAGCAACACGTTTGTGTGAGCATCCAGAGGACACAGAGCTCCTCACTGTGACCCCTTGCTCCTTGGCATCACGTCCCCATGCACAAGGCGGAGCTGCCTGGGAGGTCAAGCGGCTGAAAACTACAGCTGGAAAATACAGAGGGGGAGAACTGAGCTGTAGTCAGTCGAGGACTGGGGAGGATCTCTGGGGATAACACAGCCCACAGTGCTGCTGCCAAGCTCGGGTCAAATATGCCTGTAACGCTTCCAACAGATGTGTGCCTGAGCTCTCCTGAAAACCCTTCTCAATCGAGCTCCCACTTTGTCCTTTGACAGTTTGTTTGGGGTTTTGTTGTCCTTTCCCAAATGTCATGCTTCAGGTATCGTTCTCGCAGTTCAGATGCAAAGCTATTTATCCACCAGGGACCTGGGCAATAGGTTCTTCTCTCTGCAGCCTTTTATATATTTGAAGTCTGACTTTGTGTCCCTCCTCATCTTCTCTAGATGGAGCCTCCCAGCCTCCTTGTAGATTACAGCTCCTAGGTATATGGAGACTCTTGTAAATTTTTTTTCCAAGCACTCTGCTATTGCTTCATGTTACTCTTAAAGCCAGAGCTAAAGCTGGATAGAGTATCCAAAAGAGTACAAGTGAGCAAAAAAAAAAAATTTGAGTTAAATCTTGTGGGACACAAGCCCAGGAGTGCTGTAGTGCTGTTTGTATTACCTTGTGTCTCTCTTTTCGGGCCAGGAAGCAATTTCTTTTCAATATTGTATGTCCTGCAGCAAGATCTTGTGAGGTAATAAAAAAGGCTGAACAAACATAGTATGAGGAAGTTAGAATAGTTAAATATTGGATGTGGATGTGTAGGTAGCTACCTTTTAATTTAATTGCTTTATTAGTTTATTATCATAACAGCATTCTGATAATTAAAAGTATTTCCTGTTCCCATGGGAATGAAATGGGTTTATGTGTCCCCAGGAGCAGCTATTTCTACTTTAGCAGGATCTGCTTTTATGATCTGCTTGGAAACCACTTTCATTATTCTTGACTCCTCATGTCCCAGCTAATCTGGTTTGATGCTCTGAAACATACAGCATTGTGTATTTGGGTACTGTACACAGGTAGGATCATCTTCATTAAACTTGTCTTTACTTCCTTCAATTCTGAAGAGGTCACCTCTTCAGAAATTGTCTCTGCTAACTGTGGAACTAAGACATTTTAATGGCATCTCTTTTGTCATAGAAAATATCTGTTCTGTTTTATAGAAAAAAAACAGAAAGAGGGTAACTACAAAAACTGGGCAGACATGCAAGATCCTCATACAGAGACCAGTTACACTAGGATGAGTTGTCTGCAGTGGATAGAAGTACAGTTCCTTGAGGCCACAGTACCTTTCTCTGTTCATAGCTGATGTAGAGGACTGATTTAATTACTGCACCCAATTATCAGGCACTTTCCCTATTAGACACATGAAATGTGGCGTAGCTATGGGATATGGTGGAAGATATAAGGCATTTCTGTATCCCAATAAGGTTCTTCATGTATTCAGTCCCCACGAATCTTCTCTGGCTTAGCACACCTAGTAGCATTTCTTGTGACTTAGACCTTCTTCAGGACAGATGGGAGGATCCAGGCTAAATCTGTGTGTTGACAGTAGACCAGTTTTTCTGCGGTATATGTGGCCAGTTCCTTTATTTTCACTAACCCTGTCTTCTATGGCAAAGCCCAGGTCATGCAGCATAGGCTGTGATGAGAACACCAGCTTGAAAAGATTGTGGGTGAGAATGAAGACAAGAATCATTGGTAAAGAACGTTACACTAAAAAAAAAAACAACCCAGAAAAAAACTTGGCTATGTTGTGGAAAACTGAAATGATTAAAAAATGAGATGTGTCATTTTTTTCTTCAAGTTACATGCAGCATGTGTTTCCCATGTCTCGTATTACAAGCAAATGTGAACTGCTGAGGGTTTATGGTAATACCACCAAGGAAGGATGATATCATCTCCCCACAGGTGGTAAGTCGGTTTTCCAAGGTGTGTTTACACAGAACGTTTCAGAGCACCAGCGCACACACACACACACACACACACACACACACACACAGGAGATACTTAAGCAATATCTGTAATTATGGAAGAGTTTGAGGAATAAACACTGTCTAGCCAGGTATGAGTTGTAAAACACCATATGGCAAAATATGTGATGTCATTCATATTATCTTGATAAATACTGGTTAGGGCACGAATTTGATTGAAGTTAAATTATGCTGATAATGTGGTTTATAAGTGGATCTTATGTAATAAGACTCGTCATTAATAAAACAAATAGTCTGATAGCACAGAGGCAAATTTGCTTATATGTTAACATTTATAAGTCTGTGTTTCAGGATGCTGATCTGTTTTTATCTAAGCTGTAAACCACAAACATAATAAATCATACAAGATTACTAGAGGAAAAGTGACAAAAATGAGCATCAGTCACATGCCCAGCTTGACACCTGTATTTTCTTTTGGGTCATCAGAGGACTGGATAACCAAAGACTGATGATACTACTGAAGTATTAGCTGCCCTTTATATTCTTTGTGTTTATGTTTGTTGAAATAAGTTCATGCAGTTAAACAGGCTAGAAATAGATCTTTCCTGCTAAGTCTATTTGCTATTTGTTATCCTTTACATTGGAAGCACATATATATAATATGTACTTAGAAGGTGTGAAATGGAATAAAATCATCTCTTCGTATGTCATTCCAGCTTCAGTGTCTGGTTCTAGGACAGATCCACAACTGTGTCTCTCTAAGACCTTGGATATTTTGGTCAGAAAGTATCTGAAGGGGAAGGCTCTGTGTCCTATTGCCTTTGCTGTACTGGCCTCTCATTTTGTTTTTGCTTGCTGCTTTTTCACAGTCTGATCCTGGTTAAATGTCTTAGCAGATGTGCTTGACCACCTACAGCTTTTTTGGACTGCTCTTCTTCCTTGCTTTTCATGCTCAGCTATTCATGAAATCTGAACTATGTGTTGATCTCTGAGGCTGTTCCAACTTCCTTTAATGCAGTACTTATTTAAAAGAAGAAGTAGGCAGCAGTTCTGCAAAATATTTATCCACATTTTTCTTGGATTCTTTCCTTTAAAAAGCAGATGAGGAGAGCGTCTGGTTTTAGCTAGTTTCCTGTGAGGCAAGGCAAGTGCAGTACTTGCTGACTGCACATACATGTGTCTCTTAGTGCTCATCAAACAGCCTTTGAACTCACAGGCCACTCTGGGCTAGAGGGACAGAGATGCCTGTGGTCCTGGGTGTCCCTGTGAACTTCAGTCAAACTGGAAGAAAGAGAAATGTATTATCCAGGGTTTGTTGATGGGCAGGATTCCTCACAAGCTCATCCTTTAACAGGCACAATTCAGCCACAAGGCACAAATCCATAGGGGAAAGTTCATTAGTTTCACTGCTCACACCACTCCTTGTAGGACTAATGAAAGCATACACCCTGAGTGGCTTATGTCTCTTGGCCAGGAGTAAGGCAGTTCTTTTCTTGGTGTTAAAGTCTTTAATCATATGAAAGACCTTATCAGAGCATATTTCTCCTGTCTTCTACATCAGACTCTTGATAAATTTGTTTTCTGGTTAATTTATGCATTATGGAGCCCCACGGGGCTTAATACTGCACTTACTTTCAATGCATAGATGTTATTTCTCAGTCCAGCTTTCCACTAAAGAGCTATGAGGCATTGCTACATCAATCATTCTTCAGGACTCCTCCTTCCCTGATGTGTCATGTTCTTCTCTTTCATGCTGTACTGGAGAGGGAGCATTAATAGCAGAGGAGGTTTTGATCAAAAAACAATACTGAGCAAAGCCAAAGTGCCAATGCTATTGTTTACATGTCAGCCATTTCAGCTTCTGTTTATAATCTCTTTTTAATCTATAGAACTGTAACATTACTCATATTTCTTTTCCCTCATCTCCTCTCCAAGGACAAGTCAATGACTGTCAGTCTGCCTTTATGCATGGCTTTTCCCAGCAGCAGAATCAGGCCCAATTGGATCCACAAAGGACTGAGGATGGCAGGTCTCCTCTGTCCCCATCCCCTCCTGATGGTGTGTGTGGGGCCACAATAGAGCTGCTGAAGCATCCAGTGCCAGAAGGGACTGGCCTGGGGATAGACAGAGGTATGTGCCTGTCTCAGCACGCTGGCAAAAGCTGGTATCACATAAGACTTGGGCAGTGAGCACATCTTGAAGCTATGCAGGGCCAAGCTGCTTCGTAGAGTCATCCAAGCCTTTTCTAAGCTCTGTAGTCTGCATCTTTTGGATACCATGAATATGCATACTCAGGACATGGGCCATTGGCTTGGGTTTCCAAAGCAGGTGGCTTATCCAGCAGTCAGCCCAGTCTTTTTTCCTCATGGCTTCAGACTTGTCAATCCAAACTCTTATTTTTCACAGTTCGTTCAACTTCCTTCTTGCTGGGGCAGCAGCAAACTCATCTACCACTTCTAGAGAGAGATTTGTTGTCTGAACTTCTGCTGTCTTTCTGACCACTAACTGTGGTTAAATCAGTAGGGATCCAGATCTAGATGCATGCCTTCAGCTCATCTGCATTTCTTTATGAGAAAACTCCATTTCTGCCCATACAGCTGTCAGCTTCAGAAGTAGCTGAATTGCTCCTAGTTTCAGATTAAGCTTTTGGGTTTCACATTACAAAACAATATATAAGACCTCCCCAAGTCACTGATGTTGCTCACAGAGGTGAAGTGGCTCTGGGAGGAAAGTTAAAATAGCCTGAACTGTGAACAAACCAAGCCTCTGTGATTCTTTAATAATTAGAGGCATGTTTTGAATAAGACATTTTGGTCCACTTTCTTGCTAAGATTTTTGAGCTGAGGGCTCTCACTTGCAGTAAGTTTCATACCACGTAGCACAAGCCATTCACAGGAGTTTGGAGTTCCTCAGTAGTTTTGTATCTGTAATAAGGGAAATCAGATTTTGTTGTGGAAAGTATTAAGCAAACAGGGACATCTGAAGTCTGAGTCTCTGCTTTCCCTAGGACAAAGCTCACATTCTCCTTAGCCCAGCACTGCGGTGTAACCACTGTTCCTTTTAGGAAACACATTTCTTAGATGGATTTGAAATGGTAACGTTGAAACCTAACAATACCTAAAGAAATGTGTTTGAAAGGCAGTGATTTGCACAGCTCTGCAACACTTGCCGCCAGCGACGCTTTAGAAGAGGAGTGAAGTTTCCAACTTGAAAGGAAAGGCGGCAGCGTTGGATTTAGAAGCGTCTGAAGGTGACTAAAAGAATTACTCATGTTTCATCCCCTGACATCTGAGGTGGGAGCTGCTTTTATTAAGTGACTGACAGCACAGAGACAGAGTCACCCAGGAAAGCACCTGATAGCCTAATTTACTCATTGCCTCCCTCAACCAGAGAACCAAGAAGTCTACAAGCAAATGATTTTCTAATAATGCCTCAGGCTGCTGCATGAAAAATCTCTTGTTTTCTCTGGAAGATGCTTGGTCCAGCAGTTTGATCTCCATGTCTTTAGCTATTCCTCACCAAGCATGATGTGTAGGTCCCTTTCTGATTGCAGAGGTAGCAAAGCTGTCTCAGTTTCCCCTCCTAGAACACAAAGAGTAGAAAGAGGCTGCTCCTGCTCCCTCCAATGAATCCAAACTTCCAGAGAGAGTGAAAAGATTGGAGCTTTTTCATTTGAGAGGGCATAAGCAAAAGGGGATGTGTAAAATTAAACAACATAGTAAAGCATTTAGAGCAGTTAGATTTGTTGCTTTTATTACCTTTCTCACAACACAGGAGCAGGGGGACAGTGAGAGATGAAATATGAGCAAATTCCAAATAGATTAAAGGAAATGCATTTTATGTCATGTACAGCTGGAGCTTGAGACTCATTGCCAAAAAGTTGCTACTAGGCTCGGGAATCAGCAAGGCTGGTAAGAGGACTGGATACTTCTGTGAGTACCGGGAATGCCCAGAGGTACTTTGAAAAGGCTCAAAAACAGGTTCAGAAGAGATAAAAAACCTGATATAGTTGTGAAATTTGCACAAATAGACCCTCTCAGCATTAAATTTACAACTTCAATGCTCCTCATCGTTTGATCTTTTGAGCCTGTAGGTAAGCATACCTGTCAAACCTCATTGGTGTTAGGCAACATATTAATTTGCCCATGTAGCCTACCTGCTGTGGAGTGCTGCAGTTTCATGGACAACAATTTGTCACTGTCTAGTTTGTTTTTTCCCAATCTTTGGGTTTGCAGTATCATCTCCTAGGGAGAAAAAAAATCAGCCTTTCCTTTTTCTTCAAGATTTTAGACAGGTGGGAGAGCCTGCTTCCCTCTTGGAAATGTTGTTTAGGAGTTTATTTAAGAGCCCTGAATACTTATAACAGCAAGTAAGTTTTGAACAGGGTAGGATTTTTGTGGATGGCCATTATTGGTATGCCTGCTAGCTGGTTGCCGTGAAATCCAAGCTCTCCTGCTCCAAAAAGGAAGATTTTGATACTCGGTGAATTGTCGTAGAGGAGCAAATTTATCAGTACGTTACTTCCTAAAGATGTCAGCTTGTGAGATTCTTCCTTCCTATTTATCTCCTTCTAGGCAATTACATGGTCCCTGCTTCTTTTCCTCCAGTTTCTATTTCTCTGGCCATGCCTCTTTCGAATGCACGGGTTGTGTCAAGGCGTTAAGAGGAATCTATAGGTAAGAAAAGGTGAAGTTCTTGTTATAGGAGAGGAATAACCTGCCTGTGGTCTTCACGCCCCTCTAGCAGGACCAGAGGGAAGAGCCAAGAGATGTAGACCCACAGCTGTGTCATCTATGTCACCAGACCCACAAGCCAGAAAATGAGATGAAAGCTTGCTTTGTCACTTGAGAAAAAATACTTAGCAAATCACAGCACGGCACTTCAGACTGTCTTCTTACTCGTTCTTAAGCTGTTTTATTTCCTTCTAACACTAGCCATCAAACAAAATATTTGAAGTTTTGAAGAAGCATAGTTAGTTCTGCCTTTGTAAATAAGAAACTAACTTATTCAGCTGTAGCTGTCTCTGAGATCTGCTTTTTGATTCAATAGAAAAGTGATGACAGGTGTTGTCATGCAGAAGTTAATTCTCGCAGTGTATAACTGTCCTGGCTCTCGAATGATTTATTCCCTGCAAAGTATTTGGCAAAAATGAAATCTACTTATCCTGTTTAAGCAACAAGGGGGAAATTATTAAGCTAACCTTTCCCCACCGCCTGCCGGGGCGGTGCGGGCTGGAAAGCGGCACCCTCGCCAGTGCGGCGAGCGGCGCAGAGGCTATTAAACTGATACCGGGCAAGGTCCCGTAATGGGGGATTTTCTCAGTGAGAAGAATGCCAGCGCTTGTTTTAGGCCAGCACCAAAATCATTGTTCTCCTTCTTGTTGTTGTTGGTTTTCACTGCATTAGAACAGATTACAGCCTTAAAAACAAAGGTCTTCATTCCCCGTATCCATGACTTTGTTCTCATGAGAAGAAACCCGTGGCTGCCTGTTATAATAAACTGATGTACCAGATTGCGGTGAAGTTAATCGGAACTGACAGTATAATAGGAGCAATTGCAGCTTAAGTTGCAATAAATTTGTTTGTTTATAGATGGGATTTTGCAACAAATAAGGTGTTTTATAAATCAAAGAGATCTCTCACCAAACTTACCTTACAGAGGAGTAAACCCACATCTACAAACTAGAAAACTGGGATGCTTTGAGAAAGCCATTTGTCTTAATTTCTTTTGAAATAGTTAATATGTGAGCACTGTGTTTATTTCAGCCAATGCAGCATTGCTGTCATTTAGCTTTGTCCCACAGTCCCATGTTTATTCTACATCCTGGTGACATGTGAATGCCAGTCTCTTCCCTTCCCTTTTGCTTTTAGTAAGTTTACAGTCCTCTGGTTTCAGGAAAAATGTTCTGGGCTATCAACCCAGGAGACATGCATTTTCTAACTTCTGTTAGGTATATAAAAATTCATAACATTCAAATAATTGTTGTGAGGAATCTAACATAAGTTTTTTCATTCTTGAGGTGGCAGTTTTGTAATTATTTATCGATCCCACCAAGTAAATCCCATCAGGACTGGTGTCCTGTCTCCATATGTGCCAGTCTTGATCTCTAATTTGCAACCCGATCATAGGAACTATACAGTCGTTATCATCTCTTGGTCACTGTTACTGTGATAACCACTTTTACACTCTTCTTAGCAAGGCATTTGGGATATGAGCACATCTGGAAATACATTTAGAAAACATTACCAAGAGTTTTCCTCTCAGTTTATTTGCTATATTCATCTTTTGCTGCGTGGCGGATGGACCATGAGTACAAGCTTCCCACATAATTAATTTTACCCTTGTCTAAATCTACTGATAAAATTTAATTAACAGTTCAAATTATTTTAACAACTAAAAATCTTAAATGTGTACAGCAGTCAGCAGTGCTTGTCTCCTGATGGGTTAAGAAATACAGAGCTACTTTAATACAACACGTTGCAGCATTGTCCTTTCAGTGTAACAGAATACAGCTCAGTAATTTGCAACTTGAACACAGGAATGTTAGCATGTCTTGCCTGGTGCTACTGCAGCCATCACCTCTGCTGACCACACTACCAGCAGCCAGGGGATTTTGCATTTGGATAATATGTGATGCACGGAAGGCGGCGTGGCAGAGCTGAGAAATGCAGCCAGCATAGTGCCCCTGAGCAGCAGCGTGTAAGATGTAAGAACAGAGGCTGGGAAGGACCTTTTTGATTGTTTTATGCCAACCTCCCCCATTTTATTTCATACTTGCTAAGAACGGGAAATAAGGTTCCTTCTTGGATATGGCTGTTTGCATCACTGCTCCTACAGGTCCTACAGACAGGCTCCTCTGGAGCGTTCTTCTGATAGTCAGCTTGGCTGGATCTTCTGCCTTGGTGCTCACCCCTGGGTATTAAATAGCAGAAACATCATATCCCAGCTGTTATTTTGCCACAATAAATTCCTTCAGCTTTCCCTTGCATCATGCATTCCCCTCCTCTTACCATCTTGGTGGCCCTTCCCTGCCTGCTTCAGTCTGAATCCATCTTTCTTGAACACACAGGTAGAAAGAACTTTACACACCGTTGTAACCAAGATTTACTCATCTGTTGCATTAGAAATAACACTGCTGTTGCTGGAAACACCCTTATGTTTTTCTGGCAGGTAATAATGAGAAATACCTCATCACATTCAGTGTAATGCAGGGTGGTTGTCAGGATCCAGCGTGCTGTGTGCCTGTTTCACAGGGTACACTGTCATCACCTCGAAGAATCACTAACAATAACTCAGCTAGCCTTTTTTTTTTTTAAAATGAATTTTAATTTGATAGTTAAGATTTGTAGTTAAGGACTGGATGCACCCTGTGCCAACAGACTCTAGCTGCCAGGCCAGATGGATCGGGATAAGGCATAGGATGTGCCTCCCTGAAAATTGACAGGAAGGTTTCCTGGGGAAGCTCATTCTCCAGCTTACCCCAGGTTAGCACGTTACATTTTTATTGCCGTGGTGTTTTGTGCTTATTAAAAATACCCGTTGGAGGGAGCCTGTTAAAACCTGCCAGCAGCTCCTTCCCTGTGGCAGCCTCTGAGCCTGGGGTGCTCTCGGCTTGCTGCTCTGAGACTTTGTACTGCATGCAACCTGTCCTGGCTGTGATGTAACCCTGCCAGGGACATGACACTTCCAAAAATACGTTAAAATAATTTTTTAAATTTGGAATACCTGCAGGAAAAGCAAAGTTTGGGATAAAGAGGCTGCCACTGGCAAGGCTCTGATGGTCTTCAGGAGCGAGGGTCGCTGTTGTGTAACATCCCCAGATGTGGCTTGTGGCCCGTCTACACCACATGGGACTTGTTGCAGCCTGCACCTCCTGCAAAACGTGTCACTCTCCTCCTCCCAGGACTCTTTCAGTTGAAATTGGTTTTGCGGGCACTAGTTGAGGTTACAGGGATTCTTCTGGGCTCCTCACCATAAGAAGGGCATTGAGGTCCTTGAATGAGTCCAGAGAAGGGCAACCAGGCTGGTAAAGGGGCTGGAGGGCAAATTATATGAGGAACAGCTGAGGGGAGACCTTATCACTGCCTACAACTACCTGACAGGAGGTTGTAGAGAGGTGGGTGATGGTCTCTTCAGCCAGGTGACAGGTAATAGAACAAGGGGGAACGGCACAAAGCTGTGCCAGGACAGGGTCTGATTAGATGTTAGAACAAAAGTTTTTACTGAAAGACTTGTCAGGGCCTGGAACAGGCTGCCCAGGGAGGGGGTTGAGTCACCTTCCCTGGATGTGTTTAAAAAAAGGGTAGATGAGGTACTTAGGGATATGGCTTAGCATAGGACGGGAACGGTGGGACTGGATGATCTTAAAGGTCTTTTCCAACCTTGTGTTTCTGTGATTCTGTGGTTCTGTGAAAGGGACAGAAGGGCTTTCACAAGCCAGGAGGTGGCAGCCCAGACAAGGGAGGGCAGGGACATCCTGTCCAGACACTGCTGCATCACTCTGGGATGTCTGTCTGCAGCCAAATGTTGTTTCTTGCTGCATGCCAACGCTGTTGGGAGTCTCCTGTCCGTATTCATTCAGGGCCTGCCCTCTCTTCCTTGAAACTGTGATGTTTGAAATTAAACATCATGTTGTCTATAAATAATCATAATTGGCAGCAAGCTCACTGAATGTGGTTGTTTGCATACAAATTAAAATCTGCTGTATTGAATTTGAGAAGGTCCTACAGCAGGTTCACTGTTGCAGAGGGACATTCATTTTGTGCCACTTCACATCAATTAGTTTAAAACTGTTTTAGCAGAGCGCTGCCTTTCTTCAGGGCAGACCTCTGGGGGCTCTTTGTAAGGGTCGCTGTTCCACAGCCAACACTGAATTAATATTCTCCATCCTATGGGGTATTTGGCTGTAGCATTAATAAGAATCATTTAACTGTGCTTGCAGCAAGAAACTCTGAAGATCATGTCCTATCATTAGCTGCCTTCAGGGTTTGTCCGTGCTCTTACTTCCTCAATTATATCAAACTTACCTGTTGGCTGTGGAAGCTTAATTATGTACCTTACTGTAGGCACTTACTTATATCCTTTGCATTGGTGTTTCATCCCACTGGCTTCAGTGAGATATATCTCTTCTGTATGTGCATCCAACTGTACAGAAACACTTGCAGAAGTGGAGTCTAATTCATACTTGGCCTCTTTTTTCTTTTTCACCTGTGTCATCCTCAGTGAACCCTACACTGAACTCACTGTGGCAATTTCAACCACAGCAGAGATGGAATCACCTTTATAAAGTCAGTGCAGTTAGTGCTGAAACAAATGTTTAAAAGGTGGGACATCTACCTCATGGGATTGGAGAGGACAGGGGGGTTTGAACAGTAAAGAAATTGAATGAAAGTGCTACAGTTCAACTTATCTTACAAATATTTTACTCTTTTGGACATAATTTTTTTTTCCAATTGTATTTAATGTAACAGAGAAATATCAATTTATCATTGAAATCTGTAGAAATGTGGGATAATCCTATAACCTGTTGGCAGCCCTTGAAGTTTCTCCAAATGGGACTTTAAGTTAATCTGGAAAGAGAATATTCACACAATACAATTCTGCAAGTTTTACAGAGCTTGCACTGCCCTCACGTTGGTCCAGTGTGAAGGCAACCTGCCCCTGCAGGCACTTTGCAACTGTAGTTTGTAATGTGTTGGCAAAAGATGTTTCATTATCCCTAATTCAGAATGCAGTGAACCCAGCAGGAGTCTCTCCAGAGTTTTCAGTCAAATTCAAATTGTGCTCTGAGACTAATGGCTGCTTTCCCATGCCAAGGTCTCAGTTAAAAATACACTAGATTAAAGATACTACCAAATCCTGTAGAGCCAGCTTTACAAATAGGTCTATGGAAGTGAAATACGAGTGAGGTGAGCTGAAGGAAAAGCCATGGCTTGTACCAGTTTTGAGGACAAACTTTCCCAACCCACCTCTCTGAAAGTGAGCGGCGAGAGAGCCCACCCTGTGTGCGGAGGAGCGCTCCCCTCTCTCCATGGCATCAGCGATCTCGTGCTCATCCAGCACGGCCTGGCACCTGCACACAGCTGCACAGGCAAATGGCTGGGCACTTTGTCCCTGGGAACCACAGGAAGCATTTTGCTTTCGTGGTTGTAACTGAAATTGGAAGAGGATGAAGTCCCTCATGTCCTCATTCCTCTTCTCACCTGGGTGCTAAAGTTTGCCTGCGCACAGTGGAGGTGGCTTCAGCCTGGGCAGGGTGAGCACCTGTGTGCCCTTCTTGAGACCCTTATTTTGATTTATTTCAAATTTGTCTTTTTTTTCTCATCTTTAGGAATCACAGGAACTGTAGTTCCCTCTTTTAATCTATGGCCATTTCTCATGATCTCATACCATTCCACCATATTTCCACTACAAGCAAAATACCATTTCATACTGTGTATTCTCCTCTCCTCCTTTCCCACAGCACTTTATATTTACACAGTCATCTACAGGTAAATGGAAGATACAAGCTGAAAGAGTGAAGCTTACATAGCTGCTTTTCTGTAGCCTACTCTGTGGGTTTTTTTCCCCTGCTATCTCACTTTATGGAGAATTTCTTTATAAATAGCAGGGGAAAAAAGCCATCATCAGCACCTACTGATTAAGCATGAAACACCATTCCAGCTTAGAAAATACAGAGTTATTGCAATACAAGCTTAGTCAGATATGGAGAGAAAAGTAAATATTTTGAAAAAGAGGGGCTAATTTTGGGGTTGATTTCCAAAACAAAACCTTAAAAAGATCCAATGAAAAACAATGTGAAAGAAAGTGCAAGAAATATTATTAGTGAGATTATATCTACTGGAATTGGCCAAGTACTTACACAAGTTGCTGAAAGAAATTTGATGCTTAATTCTTTCAGACAATTTGGATGTTGCCAGAGGTGGTGTTCCACCTGCCTACAGGAAACTATCTGCAACTTTACATCTTAAAAAAAGTTTTAAAATTTATATTAATCATCTCATTTACAAGCTACTGGTACTATACATGTTGCTGCAGATTAAATGACTCATTGGCTGGGTTTCAAATAGTAGAAAACAGGGCTCTGCTCCTACATCTTCCCTTTCTGTCACGCTGATTAGACTGCTATTTGCATTCTTTTTATCCCATCTGGAGCCCTCAGCAGAGGGGATTGTTTAGCCCTGAAAGATTAAGATTAAAATTGGTCTGATAACAATCTGATGGTAATTTATCTTGTTTTCATGCTGGCATTTTAGCATGCACTAGGTTTCCATTAGGTCTATGTGGGCAAACAAGTTACTGTAGTGGTATGTCAGCTACCCAGAAATGATAGGTCAATGATCAAGCAATTACCCTGTGCTGTGTGGCATGGGCTGCCTGGGAGGGATAAGTCCCTTGCAATTCCTGTGGGTATGGAAGGTAAGATTATGTAAACGTAGGAGTTGCTCAGGAGTAGCTGACATGCTACTAATTTAGGTCTGGCTTCAGCCTCGGCATCCCCTGCATTTTGTGATCTCCTAAGGGAGGAAAGGTTCTTTTGGAGTTAAGAGACTGGGGAGTTATGTCCAGGTGTGAGACAGGTTCTCCATCACTTTGTGCATTGTGCACAGTTCCGTTTGCAAAGGGGGATATTCCCTGGGCAAAGGGGATGGTGTGTGGACAGGGTCCTTGCTCACCCTTGTGGTGACCAAACTGGGTGTTCTCCCCACTCTCTCGTTGCTTGCTGACAAAGTTAGACTACCTGCTGAAGGAAATGAAGGAGATGTCTCTTCATGTCATGCTGACTTTCTCTCCCTGATTAAGAGCAGACCTCTGGGCCAGTGGGGTATTACCCCGCAGACTGTTAGATGCTCTGGGATTTTGCTGATCCATTTTGGTATTATGATTAATTTCTCATACCTACAGATATGAGACTTCTCTGCAGGATGGAAAGACACAGGATCTACAAGAGACACATAATCTTCAGTGTGGCCTCTGGGGGTAATGAGATCCAGGACATCTCAGATGCCTCTAAACACCCATGTTTAAACTACCACATTGAGATCTAGGCTATGTCTGCCCCTCAGAAAGCCCTGACGATAGAGTAATTAATCTGTGAAGGGTACAGGAGGGCTAATAATTTCCCATAAATGCTTCTTTTTTATATCTTACAGAGCATAAAGTCAGGATTCTGACAGCAGTTGTTCTTCCTGATAATCTTACTTGCTTTACATTTTTTCTGAGTTGTGTAAGTCTTTGTGTCACCACACATACATATGCATCTTGAGGCCACGGCTTTGTCGAGTTAGAACCACGCAGTGTTTGTGTGCCCTCACAGATGGAGGTGGCTGGCAGCGTGCGAGGCTATGCCAGGCTCCTGGAAGCAAAGCTGCCTTTATTGCATGCCTGGGAGTTTCCAAGGAACAGACAGAAGGGGCGTCTTACAGATTAGTTGCTCCACTAATAATGGGGATGAGTGGACTGATTACTGACAACTTGTCACTAGACTGTAGCTGAAAACACTAAACTGTACTGTCTAACCTGGGTCTGTAGAAATTACCACGATCCTGTGAATCATCACTCTCAGACATACCAGCTCAATTAAACAAAAGAGATATTGCAGTTGTAGCTGCCTAAGATACTGCGCCCTGTTTTTACTGGGAGTCCTATGATGGGGCTTACTGTGAGGACTTTGGAAAAGAGGCAACCAAGACCTAATTAGAAAGTTTGGGTCTATTTCTCTCTTTCTAGATGTCTATACTTCTGTGAATTCCAAAAGTTAATATCCCCTACCTTGGCATATTTCCTACGGTGACAAATTGGGTAGCGGGAGTATTGGCTGTGTCAGAAAGTATCAGGATGGTGACATCTTCAGGGGGCATCCACAACAAAAGCTTCGTGTTTCGTGGATGGTTTATGTCATAAATATACACAAACCTTCAATCTCATATACAAAAGCTGTTTTGATATGTCTTTGCAGAAGCCCTCAGGAAAGCATTGGCTACTATTTGCGTTTAGTTCTTGTTGCCGAGGACTGGCTATTTAACCTCTCTTCCTTACCTCACTTCTTTTTTAGTACGTTTCAGTTGCCTAGCTTGAACTGCAGCTTCCCTATCAAGGAAATACAGTGTTTGACCCACAGTAATATTTCTCTCTGAGATGGGAAAGGAATTTTACTGTTCTCAAAATTCCATTTTCAAACGTGCGTAAGCTACTCCTATTTCATGGAACAGTGAAAGGAAAACCACACTGACTCTCTCTGAGTGCACAAGTTCTAAAGATGAGAAACAATAGGAAAACACAGATATATATCATGAAACGTGTGACGATTTGTGTGTTTCAAGATTTTATTTTCTAAGATTTGTAAGGCTGTACAAAAACAGTAAAGACCTACTGGAGGGTTTTTACCTAGAAGCCAGCCAGCCTGGGAGAGCAGATAGTTTATGTAGTTCCAAAAAAACTTCTATGTGGAAGGGTGGTTATAGAAAGTACCAATGGAAAAGCCATTGCTGGTGTCTTCTGTAAACTGCAAATAGGCACTGCAGAATAAAATGGGTATGTAAGGTAGACACCAATAAGGAAATGAGACACATGGTTATCAGACCCAGAGAACTAGTTACATCCAACCTCAAGGCTCTTTCTGGTGATATGAATATGATCCAAGTGGTGTTTCCTAGCAGACTTTTTTCAGGTTTTATTAATTTTGATGGGAATATATGGGAAGGCAGAGGAGCCTGTATTGAAGTCCAGAAAGTCTGGATTGGAGAGTTTTCCTCTCCTTACTCAGGTCATTTGGGACCTCATAAATATTTTCTGTTTGCTTTGAAAAGATGAAGTGAGCTGACACACAGCGAAGGAAAATAAAGGTTAATAATGGAGGGAATAAACCTGTTCAATCTACAGCAGCCCAAAACATGAAGACAGATGGAATATAAAATGTGACCAGAATATAGCTTTGTACCTTCAAGTGTGAAATCAGTCTCTCCCAACCTACTCTGTCCATCCTAACCTTCAGCATTGTCCTTCCCAGCGTCTGGCTTTTCAGATTCCCCATTTGTACTGCTCTCCTTCAGGCTTTTTTTTTTTTTTCTTTATTTTACTGCTACTTCAGCCTTCCCACCAAAACTTGAGTCCAGTTGTTGACTACCCTACTCCTGAAATCCTGCAATGTCTTCTACTTAGCCTTCATTTTACCCTTTCTTCCCCAGATCATATTTGTCCCTTCATCTTGACTTGGGCTGACATCCTTCCAACCATGCACATGCACACACACTTTTGGCTCACTCCTGGAACTGTCCTTGCTTGTTGCATCCTATTCAAAAGTTTATTTTCTATCTTTTAAGGTCCTGAAGACAAATAATCCTTGGCATCTCTTCTTATTTCTTCATATTGCTTCCGTTTGCTACCAGTGCTTCACTAGCTCTCCTTTTCTACTCATGTCCTTCAGGCAAAACTGAGAAGCAGCAGCAACCAAAGCAAGATCTGAAAGAGGACTGTCAATATTACCCCCTTGCACCTTAAGAAGCAGCATGTTGCAGCCCAACAAATTGTGAACACAGACATGGGAGTTCTTAGAAAATAAAATAACATTACAACACCCTCTTTACAGGGGTACTCATTAGTGCGATAAAGACCTAGCATGTGCGCAAGTGCTGATGAACCTGCTTTATCTCTTTCATGTGCACAAAACTGTAAGAAATTGTAATAAATACCCATTCAGTCATTCAGGCCTAGCAGACTTGAAAAATTGTAAATCTCATTTCCGTGCAACGTCATGCGTGGTGTGTTTTATGTGAAGCAGTAGCCTATGCTGTACCTTCTGTGTTAATTGAAGGTACAAAACCAGAGAGTTGATAAGGGTTCCCACTAGCCTGCAGCTCCATTATTCACTATAACTTTTTCAGGCATAGTCTCTGTTACACATTCCACCATTAATATAGCAGAAGAAGCACTTATTCTAGGAAAATGCCCTTCGCTGTTCTGCATGACTGTGATCAAGAGCTAGGAGAACCTAATTGCAGCCTATTAGGAATAATGAGATTTGCATGGCAGAAGCCAGAGAATTACACGGATAAAGGGAAAAAAATCACAACATGAAAGGTTAATATAAACATATACTGCCCGAGAGTGCAAAGGACACATAAATTGGTGGCTCATTACTGCAGACTGACCCATGGGTAAGAATGTCACCCAGCTCAGAGGCTTTCCCAGGAAGTTTGGCTGCAAAAGTTACAAAAGATAAGGACATGCTTGTGGAAACCGCTAAACTAATGAGAGCTGAAAGTTGTTTGAAATATCCCGATGACCTCACAGATGGGATGCTTATTAAGGTATCTGCATCAGTCTCTTTTTTGTCTGACAGACTGTTGTAAAGCTGTGCCGAGGCGTAGCCAACAGTCCGTGAAGGTGTCTCCATGCTTTCTGACATACCAAGGGCATTTTTTTGTTGTTGTTGAATGAATTAAAAAGGAAAACCAACAGGCATATCCAATTTTTGTTTGCAGGCATATTTGTGGAATAGCGCAGGCGAGGCAGTCAACTATGATTACTTCATCAACATGGGGTCTGCCCGCTACCTACGTGCCTATCTGCTCGAGTGCGCTGGTCAGGAGCCAACTGCAAATTTAGGTCTTGAAAGTCTGAAGAAAAGCGCTTTATGTGCGAGGGTCCCATGAAGGCTCCGTACCGCAATTAAGCCCCATTTTAACAAAAGGCTAGCCATTTTGCTGAGGCACGACATGAGTAATTAAAATATCATTTTAAAAAAAGACAAATGAGTGTTCTTTCCTACTCTCGGATATTGTTTGAGAAAGATGGGGGGACAGGAATATGAGTTTTGCTTTTTTTCCTGGGTCCTCTTTGTGGAAGATGGACAATGCAATAAGCCAGCAGCAAAATATATCTACCCAAGCTCCTGCATGGACCATATCACTGTAGCTGCCAACAGAACTGAGAGGCTAGAAAAAGCTATTTCTTCCCTATGGGAAAGAAAGAAGCTTTCTGAGTGCTTTTCTTAGTTTGCTGTAGATGACTGTGTAAATATAAAGTGCTGTGGGAACGGAGGCGAAGGCAATACACAGTATGAAACGGTACATGTACTTTTGCTTGTAGTGAAACTATGCTGGAATGGTATGAGATCATGAGAAATGGCCATAGATTAAAAGAGGGAACTACAGTTCCTGTGATTCCTAAAGATGAGAAAAGAAAGATAAGTTTGGGAGGAAAAAGATTGCGTAAGGTGTGCTGGAGGAAGGAGATTTTAGTTACTTTATTTCAGGAACTCTTTTGTTCAGTTGCTTTTGCTAAATCATGATGAGATGCAACTGTTGTAGTGCTTTTGGCCAGAGTGCGATGGATATCTCCTGTGAGACAGAGGTCTGGTGGAAGTCACAGATCCAGCTCATTCCCCTGGGTTGTGATGGAGTTAATGGTTGCTATCAAATCCATTGTTTTACTTGGATAGAAGTGAGATGTCACTTGAAATGAGGAATTCAGTAATAGCCCAGGCACTCCCAAATCCTACTAAAATGTTTGACAACCTTTATTTAAGGACTTACAGTAAGAGCCTAATTTTAGGTTCTCAGATACAAAGGGGTACCTTCCCTCTTTAGGAAGATAGCTAATGAAAACAAACTAGAGAGCTGCTGCATACAGCATCAACTAGATCTTTCTGGGGCCACACAAGCCAAAAAACCCTTCAGTACACATCCTCTGACCTTCTGGCAGTTTCCTTGGATCACTATCAGAGAGGAGCCCAGCAACAAGCCACAGCAACAAAACCACCATTTTGCTAAATTCCTTCTCTGCCTCCCTTTGCCTTTCCCCTCCGTTGCTTTGCTGAAGTCCCAGAAAACCGCCGTGGTTTCAGCTGCGGTGGGCAAGAGCCTTCCCAGGAGAGACTTACACCCTTGCCCTCTCTGCCCACCTTCCCACTGTGGGACTTTGTTCTGAATTAAAACAGCAAAGTAACCTGGGAATGATGATTAAAACAGAAGTCAGGGAAGATTCCTGCTGTGGCTCTGCTTGCTCTGAACCGTGGAGTGTGGGTGGAGGAGAGGGTGGGCATCGTACCTCAGGGAGCTCCATTTCCTACAAATACATTTAGTGTTTGAAGGCTTACAAAGCCTTGCCCTGGCTGAGGTTTTTTGAGACAGTCAGTTTGCTGGCCAGGGAAGGGGTGTAGGTTTGCAGGAAGTGCCCAACCCTGCATGTTCTCTGCAGCTCTTCTCTCCACCCTGCTCTCCAAGCCAGCCCAGCAGCCATTTTGGGTGCTTCCATCCAAGGTGGTGAGCACCTTGGGTTAAGTGTTGGGTTTTCACATCCTGAGGCATTAAAATCCAATAGGTTTTTACCCTATGTACACTGAGAAGTATGTGCATTTTGTGGAACTTTTTGTTCATGCAAACAAAGCCATTATTACGTGTGAAAGCATAGTGCTGTTTCCGCCACATTCCATTATGCTAAAAGATAGGACTGAGAATCATTGAAAATCTGGCATGCTGTGTCTTTTGTGACTCCCATAATTAGGAGGGCAAGACCAAGTTGTGATTATACTGAGAAGTCACTGGACATAGTTGAGGAAAGGGCAGAAATATTCACAGTTGAAGCCCATAATTTCTGAGCACCTCGGTTATACTGGTGGAGGACACAGGATACTGTCTGTGTGGCGGAGGGGGAGTTGCTCTAGGGATTCCAGTTCAGCAAAGGTTGTAATTCAGCTTTTATAACCCTATGCTGGACCTGAACTTCTGAACTCAGTATTGTCTTGGGTTTTCCCTCCTGCTGGTGTGCCCATGTGCAGCTGTGATACCATTGCATTTCCTTTCTCCCCAGCGTGCTGTCATGCGATTGCGTATTTAAATGAAATGGAAAATGATTTATTGTGAGGGATCAGGGTTTTTTTCCTCTGCGGTGTATGGATGTAAATCTAGGGTAATTTCCCATGCTCCTGGAACTAAGTTTCAATTGAAAAAAAATTCTAGAATCAACAAATGGGAAAAACACTCCAGAGCACTAGAAAAATAGGAGCATTTCTCTGCCTTCCTGTGTTGGTCCAACAGGGCTTTGCTGCAGTTGCTAATGACTGTGAAATGTCTTATACATAAACTCTCTAAACCCCTTCCCACAGTTACATTTCATAATTCTGTGCAACTGAATCCACAAATGGCGTTAAAATAACAGTCATGTAATACCTCCGGATTCTTGACCTGAAGCTATCATAAGTTCAAAATAACTGCCACAAAAGAGTTGATTTTACAGAATGGAAGTGCCCAAGAAACAGGAATTCAGAAGGAATCAATGACAGAACTCATTGTGAGCATTACCTTACCCATAGTACAGCAGAAATCCAGCCAGGAGAAAAACTATCGGACCAATGAAACAGAAGGGCTATTCTGAAGTTACATGAGGCACAGATAAAGTATGTGTCATTTAAATTATTAAATATATGGTGACTGATGTTGTTCTAAGCTCACATTTTATACTGATATTGTTGGGGGGTGAATTTCTGCCAATCTTATCCAGAGACCTGACCAAATCTTGCTCCCATGGGGCAGCTTAATTTCATGATGTGTGAGTTTCTTTGTCTGCAACAACATCTGAGTTGTTTGTCTTCTTACTGTAGATTATAAATTTTCAGTGTGAGCAGCTGTATTTCATGTATAGCCCGTATCATGTCTCTACTGGGACTTTAAGGAGGTATTGTAGTACAAATTGTAAATAAATACTGCTCAGAAGACAAGAAGCATCAACAGCTGGATTTTCACTCATCTGATGAGAACTAGTCTATTCTTGACACAGGGAAGTTACTGAGAGGTGAATGTTGAGGAGAGTTTCCGCTTGGTAGAGGATCACAGAAAATGTGGCCAATATACTGACACAGATTTAATCCATGATGTTGGTAGACAAAATGCTTCTGAAGCCAGAAGTATATCCAAGGGTTCAAGTGGGTGGGACTGGTGAGAAAAAAAAGTCAGCTCTGTGGCATTTCTGGAGAGTTTTGAAGGCTTGTGAAGTCTCCTACATGGGTTCCTACCAATTCTGACCACTGGTTTTTGCTTCAGTATTTTTTATTTCCAGTAAAAGCAGGAAACAACAATAAGAGCTCTCTAAAATGTTAAACCACCTTTTCTGTTAGGCAAAGAAATTGTACACATAAAGGATGATAATTTATTTGTCACTTTTTCTGGCTGTTTGAAGTATCCATCTGCACCAGTCAATGCCTGACTCGAGGGGCTGACTAGGGGGCCTAGGAAAATGAAGATGGACTTTGCTGAAACAGCTTGCTTTTTCCCACTTGGAACAAAAACAGTCTTTGATAGGTGAGGTGGGATCCTGCAAGCAGGATGAGGTGGCAGAAGTGGCAGTAACCACATTCCAATCAGGCAGGCAGCAGTGAGTTCTGCATGTTGTCTGGGCATCGCATGCCTGTTGCAGTAGCTCCGAATGATTAATTTTGAGGGTAACAACCTCCTTTCACAGTGCTGCGACCTGTAGCAGCAAGGGTGATGGGCTCCCCTTCAGATTGAATCACAGCACGATGGCTGAGTTGTTTTTTTAACCCTAACAAGAGCTGTCATTAAAAGTTACTGAAGCCTGACTTTTCCTCGCTCTTTGCCAGCCCCTCTCAGCCCCGGCTGCAGGTCCCAAGTTCTTTGAAGCCAGCAGAACTCCCTTTGTTGCTTTTTGGTGCATAATGAAGCTGGGCGGCTCTGCGGCCCAGGGCACCCAGCAAGGCTCCCTGAACCGTGTCTGGTGGAAAGGCCAGCACCTAAGTAATGCCATGCAGTATTTCCTGAGCTCTGCCTGTTGAAATTAAAGGTGGCTGTGAAAAACGCAATGCTTTTGCCAGTCCTCTGCCAAGGGGAAAGAAGGCCAATTCTGTGTTTGGTGTCATGGAGGGTATTGGATAAAGGAAGGGGGTTAGTTCTTTGTATTTATGGTTATGCATGTTATGTAACTCCATTAATGACACGAAGTTTTTGGCTAGTGGAGACAGTCTCATTAGCTAGGACACTCACTTATTAGTATTGCTTCAAAATTGTATAATATATCATTTCAGAAAAGGCTGGCGGCTTTCAGGAGCACTGCTTTCTTAGGTACTTACTTCTCTAGTTTGCCACACCACAAGGATCAATGATTATTTCTATCACATACTTATCAGCAAGAAGCTGATGACAATACAGAGAACAAAGAAAGAACAGTGAAGCCAATGCTTCTCCTGGGCATTCAAATGGTGCTGTAATTGGTATTATACTCTAAACAGCACAAAGAATATTTTCTGACTAGAAAATGCCAACATCTGAGGATTTTTTTACTGGGAAAAAATTATTTTAAAATAAAGAACTTGGGACATGGGGTCACTTGGCATATGATGTCTGCACTCCCCCTTTCTCCCTCTGCCACCCCCCTGAAGAAGGCTTTGTAGCTCTGCAGTTGTTTGAACGCTAGGATTGCCACTCGCGGCTGCTGCATGTTGTTACTGCTCCATTTTCTTCTTACACTAGCAGAGCTGATGCTCTTTGTTGAAGTGGAGAACACAGATGAAGTCTGCTAATGACTGTTTCAATATTTGTATCTCACAGGACTCCTTATACTTTGTAAAATCTGGCTAGACCAAAGAGGTGGCTGTGTGGAGCAATGTCTCCTGTAACTGGGAGCTGGCAGCAGTTGCCTGTGTCTCCAGGGCCTTTGGTGGTTTATCTTGCCTTTATGACTCATTCGGTGCTGATGAGCATCCTTATTTTCTGTCCTTCTGATTCCCACACTGGCCACTGGCTGCAAGAAAACATGAATTGATTTTCTTTTATCCAATGCTCGCAGATTTCTGTGTCTTTCAATTATTTTCAGTGTCCCTGTTCTGCACTCCTCCTGACTTCCACTCTTCCCTCCTTCAGACATCCCTCAAGTAAGTCAAGCTCTGGAAGCAGTGATGACTCCAAGGTGCTCCTCCTGATATGATTTAAATTGAATTAAGCCAATAGTTTGCAAATCGGATATGTTTTTTAATGGATGAAAACATTAGCTATAAATTCCTGAGTCCTTCTGATCTGTGCCCAATTAAATGTGGCAAATGAGATCTTGCTCTTTTCCCAAATCTACAGTTGTGCATGATGATCTGCAGACTACATCTGTCTACAGCTTTACTATTAAATAAATTTCATCTGCATGGTTCATTGGTAATTAAAGTAATAAACACCATGGTGTCACCAGTTCACCCAAATAATTTCAGAGTGGGAAAGCAAACAGTCCAAAGGAGGTCCAAGGAAAACAAGTACAGCCACTGAAGTCCATTTTGCTTTTTCTTTTACTCCTTCTCCTTTCTTTGCATTCCTGCACCCATCCAAGGCCCCCAGATTTCTTACTGAGTCACTGGCACGGTGCTTTGGAAAAAGCTTTTCAGCATTGCAAAGAACAAGTGCAGACGCAGCGGGGGATGAGGGGAGCTCCCCACCTCTGATCTGCACTGCCACAGTGATCCACCCATCCAGCTTCAACTGATGGCTTAAACACTTGCCCCTGGAAATCAAGTTTAGAGGACAAAAATTATCATAGCTAGGACATGAGTATTTGAATGCATTTGTTTGCAAAGCTGCACTCGTGTAACAAGTCACCAGGACACGTCTGCAGCAGTGGCATCAGGCTTCTGTGAAGCTTCTCCAGCTGAAAGGGAGCAGCTGAGGCAGGTCAGCCTGTGCATGGTATTTCCAGGTAAAGAAAACTTGCCGCTACGGGATCAGAGTGGACATACACCGACGCATAATGATGTAGCAGAATCAGGATCCTACTGTGTTTGAACAGACTAAGCAGGACTAAAACCTTGCAGTGACTGCAGAAATTAACAGTTGCTGCCTTTCTGCCCAGGTTACAGACCTCTCTGTGAGTTCAGCAAAATTTAAGGGTATCCATCATCTGCTCTGCTACAGGGTCCCCCCGCTGTGGCAGCTTGACTGCAATTTCATGTACAACTTGGACCTCAGCGCCAGTTTTTCACATCTCTTCCAGCATCGCATATTCCCAGATTTCTTCATTTCATGAACTGTGTGTATGAATGATATTCCCCCAGCAGAAAGCCAAGATTTTTCTTAGTCAATTAGGCATTAATCTTACAAATGTAAATATTTGACTTTGATTAGGAGAGTAAGCCTATTGAATTACTTCTTACCATTTCTTATCTCTGCTCCCATTGCACTGTTTCTCAGGTCTCAGGGGTTATTAGTACAGGTGTTAAATGAAACTGGTTTCTAGGATCTTTCATGAGGAAAAGAATTTTCCATAGAAGTAAGCATGTAACTGAATACTCTGTCCACCATGAGAAGCTGTTCTGGTTTAACCCCAGGCAGCAACTAAACCCCACGCAGCCACTTGCTCACTCCCCTCCAGCAAGATGGGGGTGAAGAGAATTGGAAGGATGAAAGTGAGAAAACTTGTGGGTTGAGACAAAGACAGTTCAATAATTGAAATAAAGTATAATGTTAATAAATTGTGATGAAAAGCAAAAGAAATAAAACCCAAGAAAGACAAGTGATGCAAATGAAATACAATTGCTCACCACCAACTAACTGACTGGTGCCCAGCCAGTCCTAGAGCAGCAGCTCCCTGGCCACCTTTGCCCCTAGTTTATATGCTGAGTATGATACCCATTTTATGGAATATACCTTTGGTCACTGAGGGTCAGCTGTCCTGGCTTTGTGCCCTCACAGCTTCTTGTGCACCCCCAGCCCACTCGCTTTTGGGGTGGGTAGCAGCAAAGGCCTTGGCTCCGTGCAAGCGCTGCTCAGCTGTAATGAAAACATCTCTGTGTTACCAGCACTGTTTCCAGCACAGACCCAAAGCACAGCCCCATACCAGCTGCTGAGAAGAAAATTAACTCTGCCTCAGCCAAAACCAGCACAGAAGTGTAATCAGATTATTATGTGGGTGCATTTATGCAATTGTTGGCTATCCAGAAAGACAACACCTATGCAATCTAATTATCTGATAATATATTAATATCACTTTGCCATACAATTATGTGTTGTGGACCAAAATATTCACCTTCACAGTGGTATTACCCAGAAACTGAAGAATTAACAGTTTTATGCTTTGGTTGAGAGGGACAGAGATGTACAAAAATCTAATAGCTTTAAAAATGAAGAGGGATGACACTGCAGGTCAGGAAGATTTAAGATGGCAGGGAGGGGCCATCTAATGATCTCCCCCAAACCTGGCCATGGGAAGCATGCTAGAAGTGGAGCTGACTTCAGACGGAAGTAAAATCATGTGGTGGCACTGCTATCCAGAAATGCTCTTTGCAAGAGGGGTGATTTTTGGTATCTTGCTGTGCCTGTGAGGGTTTACTTGGACTGCTGAAGCAATGCTGCATCCAGAGGGTACAAGGGCAGGCCAAAGCCATCTCTGCTCATATTCCCCCCTTTTTGAGGGCTTTTTCTCTGTTTGTAGGATGCATAACAGATTCACACACTGTGCATTTCTCAAAGTATGCTCCATTCAGAGGCAGAATGTCTTAACACATTAAAATGATTTCAGGGATTTTCAAGTGGAAAAAAAGGGGCACAAACCTAATGTATGAAGGTACCATTTTATCACTGAGTTAATTCAGGACTTTGTATGAGTGGTACATCTCTGTAGACTTTTAACAGGCAGGAGTCTATTTGCCCAACTCCTGAATTGGCAGATAGCCTGTGTATTGGTGGGTGCACAACAAAACTGGAATTCAAACATCATTCCTCTCCTTTGGAACGTGGCTGCAGACAAGGGGGCATGAGACCAGCAGGTTTTTAGCCACCTGCCTAATCTCTTGAACCAAAAATTGTTGAAATAAAGCAGAGCTGCTCAAAATATGATTGTTTGGGTTGTCATGAAAACCATTTTCTGCTTGGGTGGTTCCTCCAGGTTCACACCCACTAATGCTGCTCTGGTTTACAGGCTGGGATTAATACAAAACCTCCAAACGCCAAGTCTAGCCAAAATGAGACAGGAGGCTTTATACCATGAAAACCATTGAGTTTCAGATGTGTTCTGCATAAACTCATAAATTTCACATCTGAACACATCTGGATGAAAACCAGCTAGGTTTCCTTAGCACTCAGCTGAAAACTGCAAGGGATTCCAGCTGTCTCTGTCTCCTGTAGCACATTAAACCAGACAAAGAGGTATTGGGCTGTGCCTGACTGACATTATTAATACTACTCTCTGGTGACAGATTCCTGCCCTAGGACAAACAGGCAAGCAATGAAAGACATGAACTTACCATGCATTACTGGTACTTTTATTATTATTGCTATTACCCTAGTTTTATGTCCTGCTTTTGTTTCAGCATCCTCTTATTCTGGTTCTGATGTCAATTTGCATCTGATAGATACTTTAAAATGTTTTCCTTTAATCCTTTGAGGTTTTTTTTCTTCTTTCCATTACTGTATGCCCCATATAGTGGCAGTGCTGTATACTCCATAGATGCCACGTCCTAACAGTGGCCAAGGTTTAGGGTCTCCATCTGTGAGCTGATGTTGCACTTGTCATGAGATGTCCCACAGGACAAGCAGAGATCCTACAGGTATCTCTGTGCCTGGTCTCCAGAGACTGGCCTGTAAAGAAAAACAGAGAGTTTGTGTTGGGTGAATAAATCTTGATGGTAGCGGCTGACATACACCCTGTGTAGAGATACTCATTAGGGTAAGTAAATGTGTTATCTTAAGAAGGTTTCTTTATAGGGTAAAGTTATGTTTTCACTGAACAAGAGCTTCACATTTACTTTGGGGAAAAAAAAAACCCAAACAACCCCATATTTCACAAAATACCCTGTAGTGATCAGTAATAAAACCAGCGTGGTTTAAAAAAAGAAAATGAAAACCTAAAAAAAGATTTCTGTGGGGGAAGAGAAAAAGTCAGCATGTAATGATTGAGATTAGAATTTATCCTTTCACTTGGAAGACATCTGTTTCCTATTTGTATGCAACATATTCTGTTCTGTACAGATGCCACACAGTACATCAAGAGGTTTCTTACCAGTTGTCACAAAACATTGAGCAGAACTTCACATGTATGAATTAATTTTTGTCAGACTATTGTTCTCCCCCCCACCAAGTAGTTTGGAAAACAAAAAAAAACCTTTAAAGCTTAGAGACATTTTCTTGGCAACCTAGATGTGGTTTTATAGGGATGCATGGAACTGTAAATGTACTGAACGCCTTGTAACAGTGATTCACAGAGGCTGGACTCATTTGGTGGGTTGTCAGTTATAGCCTGTAGGCAGTATCACAGCACAGAGAGCAGATACTCTGGAATCAGTACTATTTATACTTGTTCCCTTATTTACTGGTGGATGGTAGGAAAATTACTGATAAAGTATATAAGGTATGGTGGGTTAGGCCTGGCTGGTGGCCAGATGCCCACCAAAGTCAGTCTATCACTCCCCTTTTCAGTTGGACAAGGGAGAAAATATATATTGAGAGGCTTAGGAGTCTAAGTGCATGTTATTTAGCTGATCTGAGAACAGCAAATAGAATAGCAGTCGTATACAAATCAGTGAAGCACTCAACATAGGCGCCAGCTATTGCTGTGTATAAAGTTGACTCAATCTCAGTGTGAATAAAAAGTGGTGAATATGTATGGTTATAACTATGTAAACAAAGATCCACCATTTAATAATGAAATAGCAGGCTTGGGAGGTGGTGTTTGGAAGAGCCCTTAGAGAAAATCTATGTCAGGTCTTTTTGCTGAGAGAGAAGCAGCTGCATTTATGTATTCCCTGAAGAAGTTTGCTCGGTGAGTTTCTGAAAACTTCCAACATCCCTGAGTGAATCTCTTCTGCTGGTCAGGACTCCAATCTAAAGGGTGGGGATTTTTCCCAACATACAAATTCAATCTGCTATGCTGCAAATGAAGATAACTTCTTCTTATTATTTTCTCAAATAGCCCTTTAGAGCAATCCATTGGCAGATTGCTATCTAATTGCCCTCCCTAAACCTGTCTGCAGCTAGGGTAAGCGAGACCAGTCTTCTCTCATAGTCAATACTTCAACCTCTTATAACCCAGACTCTGTCTCCAGTTTCCCCACATCTTTTATAACCAAATACAATGTGTCATTTGAGGTCTTTTCTATCAAAGAGAAGAAAGGTGTCATTATCTCCTGTGAGATATGTGTGATGCTGCGTCTGAGATGAATTAACAGTGTTAAATAATTACTTCATATTCAGCTTAGAATCAACCCCAATCCCAGCCTTACTTTTTACTAAGCACTTACTTGTGTGTTTGATTTTTCTTTCCCAAGTATTGCATCGTGCACAGTCATTACTGAATGTCATCCTTGGTTGGACTTTGCTCTTTCTGATTCCTCACATGCAGTTTGAGTTCTAGTCCCATTCTCCAAAATACTTTTAAAGCCTTCCAGCAGGATGTGTCACCTTTCAGCCCACTCTCCTCTGTCCTCTAAGCTGTTCAGTGGAATATTGGTTCCAACTCTGCTTAGAAGAAGGCCCCTGCAGGACCACACATAAAGGTAGATACCCAGCTCCTGAGAGGTGCTCCTTCAAAATGTTTTTTCAGCCAGCTCGGAGCATTGTGTTTATACCAATGTTCATCAGCTTGCATTTTTATCATGGGAAACTACTAAAAACTTAAGTCAAGAAGTATCTGTATCTAAAGCTTCCAACTTACCCACCAAGCCAGGCACTCTGTTATGCAGATACCCATGCTAATCATTTTTATTCTTGCTGATGCCTTCAAAGTTTTTGCAAACCGATTGTATAGTCCCTTGTTTGACAACTCTCGCTGGTTTTGAGAGTAGGATCACTGGTTTACTCCTTGCCAAGTCCTTGCAGATGACAGGCACAACGTTTGAACTTCTGCCAACAGAACGGGCAGTCTCACTATCTCCTGTCTGCAGTGGTGCCAGTGTTTCTCTCTGAAGTGTCACTAAAAAGGGAAAGTATCCACAGTACTATCTTCTCAAGTTATGAACAAAATCTTATTTTTCAAAGGGGAAAATAGATGAAAAAAACTGACTGATCCCAATTTTCAAGTGAGGGGAGGAAGGCTTGTGTATATTTTGGGCGTGGGAGAAATGACATCACATTATTCCCACTGTTATTCCCTAATTTTTAGCAGCTTTATCCATCTGGTAAAGCTATCTTTCTCACATTTTCATTATCAGTTTAATTTCTTTAGGAGCCTTCTGTGAAGGACCTGCTCCAAGTGAGTTTTAGAAACCTGGTTAGACAGTAGCAGTGAGATCTGCCTTGTTTGCCTGTTTGTTGCCTTCAGATAACTCTAGTAGATTTGTGACATGTGAGCTCACTTTGCAGAAACCCTTTAGCTTTTCAGTGATGTATCCATGCACCTAATGGCTGTGCTTCAGAACATTTCAGCAGTTTTCCCTGGTGTAGGTGTCAGGTTTTTTTTTCTCATGGTTCCTTGATCTGCCTTGAATTTTTATTTATTTTTTCCATCTCCAGTGAGACAACAATTTTTGCATCCACCAGCATTAACCATCACCATTTCTTTGGCACAGTACATACATTGTTTATGCACTGGCTTTATCCCAAAGAGGTGAGATTCATTGTGTTAAAAGTGTTTTACTGTAGTTTACTTGTATTTTCTCAAGCCCTCAAAAGCTGATTTCATGTTTTCACAGCCATCATTCTGCAGAACAAGGCTGAATCCTGAAGTGGCACAGATTAACACAGCTCTGGTGCTTTCAGCAATGTGTTAGAGTTAATAAAGCTAACCTGAGAGGTGACTAGTTCCCCTTCTATGCAATTAATGCCATGACTTTTTGAGTATCACAGTCCGACCATAAGATATAATATTTGATGATTGCCTCTTATTTGGAAATTGCCCAAACCTCTCCTAAACCACCCAAGTTTTCCCTGTTTCCTCTCTTTTGCTCTCCTCCAGCCTTGTGTCCCACTAGAAACATGGTAGTGCTGTGTCTTTTCGCCAAGGGTAGAGATCTCTGTTAATCTGCTTCCAGGAGCCCTGGCTGAATCTGATATCTGATATCTTGGTTTGTTGGTTAGTGTTTAGAGAGAGGAGTACAAGTGTTATGTTTATGGTGCAATTATTCCGGTCTTAGAAAACGCCTACCAAAGTGAGTTGGCAGGTAACAGGAAGGGAGTTACGGTAAGTGCTAAGTCTTCTCCATTTTACACCTTTCCATCACCAGGAGTGGATTACAGGAAGGAGCATGATTTCCTAGCTCAGGGAGTTACCTTGCTTCTGGAGCAGCTTCTGAAGGCCAGCAGAAACAATGTGTTGAGGACCAAAACGCCAGAATTTCCCATTATGTTATTGCATTATGGTAAAACCAGAGCCAGCATAGCGTGACTGACTTGCTAAGCCCAAGGTGTAGCGTGCCAGGACACTTGCCAAGTTTTCAGACTATGTCTTTGTTGTCTTTCAGGATGTAGACTGCCAAGATATGTGGTTTTGGCTCAGTGGAACCACTTTTTGTTTCAGTATGTCAACATAGCAGGCTGGTAGATCAAAACATATTATTACTGAGTTCCGACATGCATGGGATACTGGCAAAGAAAGTGGTTTCTTTATCTCTTCAACAACCAGGCATTACAGGATGTATTCCTGTCAATGATGATTGCTTTTGATTCATTACAGGTTTAGGAACGCTCCCATGGTTGCAACATTATATCTCAAGCTAAGGTCACAGGCAGAGGAGAAAGTTGTTCTTGTCAGGAGTGATTGGACTTGTGAGGAGATGAGGATATTGACTGCAGGTCTGCAGGTATGGAACCTGCAGAAATTTAGGTTCTACAGAACCAAACGATTATTCGTTCACCACTCACTGTTCATTTGCTCCCAGGACTAAGAGGCACCAGTGTGCTGCAGAGAGTTTCTGTTTTGGTTATGGCTTCTTGTTGCCTTCCTTTGTCTACCAGTTATGGCACTATCACCAAATACTCTCATGTTTGCTGTGTCTTTGTTCTTTGTACACTGCATCCTCCATGCTGTTGCTGCAGTATAATTGTGTGGTTAGCCAGTCTTCAGCAGAAGCAAAGGGAGCCTTCACCATTTGCCAATTCTGAAATTGCAGGGTATGGTGCATGAAGTTCAGCTCCATCTCCCAGGGGAGCTGTATTTCACTTTCTTCACTGGACCTCTACAATCCTGGCAGCTGGAAGTGACCATGTTGACTCGAAAGTCAGTGCTCACTCTGGTCCTGTAATTGAGAATGGAAGCTAACCAATCCCCTGGCATAAATTGAGGTTGCAGTTCTTCAGTGTTTACTGCTGAACATGCAGGATAGGAAGTTTTAATGAACTCCAGTAATTTCTATTCTGCCCCTTCCTTTAGGCAGGGAAAGTCAAAGCCATCCTAAGTATAAACACGTTCTTGCTGATTAGTCTTTTTCTTAGTTCTGATGGGTTTTGCTCAACCAGGATTTCCTTCTGAATTTCACAGGTCTGTCTGCCTTTCTGCTAGGGTTGAGACCTGTGCCTGATGAGGAAGAACAGCTATTTTTCTGTGAACTTTATGAAAATAAGTAGCAAAACCATAGGACTGTTCCCTTGAAGACTCAGGATAATTTCTGAATTTAAGAGTTACAAAAAATAAATTAAAAGACTGTGTGCAAAGGCCAATGCGGCTTTCCTCTAAAGCAGCTGGGCTTTCCTACCCTGCCCTGTGGGTCTGATCACCCCCAGGCCACCCCAGGCTTTTTTGTAGGACACACAGCAGGGGCATCCATGAGGTCGGTCCATTCAGGCACAGTGGGAACCTGCCAGTCCCATGGCACTTGTGTACATTGTCTTCTGCTGAAGTTTTCCAATTAAAGACTAGATTCCAAGTTTCAATTTCCAATTAAAAGGGGAAAAAATGTTTTGGATAAAGGAAGCCTGCTCTTAAGAAATCAGAGGTGGACTTAGGCCGTGGGGGATTGATTCTGCTCCTCTTTCAGTCAGTGCCTAAATGACAATAGCCAAACAGTCATCTGCTGAATTGACTGGCCTGAAGGGATAGAAAAGTATTTGTGGTGAATTACCAGCCCCCCAGGGATTTTGGCAAAAATGTATTTCATGAGAAATGAGTCACAAGAAAAGATGGGCTGGAATTCACCAGTGATATGGAAGAAACACAAACTGCTGGCTGATGGAAGACAATTTGCAGATGGCATAAAGATCAGAGGAACAGGAATTGACAGCTAAGGGACATCACAGGGAAAAAGTGCATTGTGGCTCCTTTGGTGGGATAGGAGCAACCAGGTAGGTGGGAAGCAAGAACTGAGGGGTCCATATCACTTCTGTGGGTGCTCAGGAGACTTGTACCGCAGGGTGTCCATGTCAGGGGTGCGTGTGCCCAAGGAGATGTCTATGGGGGCTACAGGGTACTGAACACCTCAGGACCAGGAGTGCAGGATGGGCCAGGAGGGAAAAACTGTGACAGATCCCCCTGCCATCAGTGTCTACCCCGGGGCTAGGTCTGGCTGAAAAAAGCTGAGGAGACAGCAGTTGTTTGGGGAACTAATGGGAGGCTGATAGGCACAGCTCATTTAACTAGTTGTGGAGAAAGTGAAGATGTAATTCAATCGGAGTCTGAGTGTGTATGTGAAGGGGAGAGGAGGATACCTGAAACAATGGAGCTCTTTAATCTCACAGATGAAGGCAGAACAAGATTTAGTTTCTCAAAGTAGAAGTCAGCCAAGTTTAGCACTGGGTGCAATTACAGAATCACAGAATCACAGAATCGTAGGGGTTGGAAGGGACCTCGAGAGATCATCTGGTCCAACGCCCCTGCCAAAGCAGCTCCCTAGCTCATATTGCACAGATAAGTGTCCAGATGGGTCTTGAATATCTCCAGAGAAGGAGACTCCACCACCCCCCTGGGCAGCCTGTGTCAGGGCTCCCTCATGCTCACTGTGAAAAAGTTCTTCCCCATGTTGGTGCGGAACTTCCTGTGCACCAATTTACAGCCATTGCCCCTTGTCCTATCTCCACAGACCACTGAAAAGGGGCTGGCCAATTCCCCCTGCATCCCATGCTTAAGATATTTATAAACACTAATTAGGTCCCCCCTAAGTCTTCTTTTCTCTAGACTGAACAGTCCCAGCTCACTCAGCCTGTCCTCATAGGGGAGATACTCCAGGCCCTTAATCATCTTTGTAGCCCTTCTCCTTGAGAGCAAGGAGGTCCCTGTCTTTTTTATACCAGGGAGCCCAGAACTGGACACAATACTCCAGGTGGGGCCTGACCAAGGCAGAGTAGAGGGGGAGGATCACCTCCTTCGAACTGCTGGCCACACTCTTCCTGATGCATCCCAGGATCCCATTGGCTCTCTTAGCCACCAGGGCACACTGCTGGCTCATAGCCAACCTGTCATCGACCAGGACCCCCAGGTCCTTCTCCACAGAGCTCTGAAATTAGCTGCAGAAATGGCAGGAGGTGAGAAAGTGTCCAGTGCTTGGAGTCTCGCTGGCAAAGATAGATGCTTCTGTCAGGGACAGACCATTGCTCGGGCACAGAGGGAAACTGAAGATCTCAGCTGCTGACCAAGAGTCCACAGCTCATGGTGTACCAGGAAACCTGCTACACCATCAACCAGTCTCTGTAGGTCTTGTGTCTGGATTTGTGGCTGACATTTGAAGCCAAGACCAAGTCCACTGGTTGGTACTGGTTGGGACACTGTTTGCAGTCACAACTGGAAGTTATTAATAGAATCATCATCATCAATTGTCCCTATTGCTACTCTCATAATTGTATATACAACTGTAGGTCAGGACCACTTTGTACTGAGGGCTGTAGGCACACTCTATGGCAACTAGAGCCACAGTGTTCCCTGACCCAAAGGAAATTTCCCTGCCTATTAGCTGGTAAAATGCATAACATAAATTGCCTAGTGATCTTCCCTACCTTTTCTCTTTTTTCATTAAACCCTCATGGGTCTCAATAGTTTACAATTGGGGAAAGAAAAAAAAAAAAAAGAGAGAATGTCAGAAAAGTAACTTAATCTTTATTTCCCTCTTTTACTGAATAGTGGGAAAACGAATCTATACTGCCCTCCTGGGTGTGTTTGGCTGTGCCTCAAACTAAAACAAGACTCGGAAGATTAAAGTGGAGCTTGGCTCAAGATCAGGTGAATCAGCACAGTTATAATGGCACAGCATGGCCTGCAGGATGGCCTTCTCTTCTGTAATTACACAGGATTTTGTGTCATACAGGCAAAGGAAGTAATTTAATTTATCTCTTCTAATTAAATATGTGACATGAGGAAACGGTGATCTGTCTGTTGGGAACATGCTTTGCGTTCCCTTGGTGAGCAGGCAGATGGGCTGACTGCAGCTACCGTGGTCTGTCGTGACAGCAACTTCCCCGTTAAGGCTCACGCTCTGAACTGTCACTTATGTAGCACAGGCTAATGGGAGGGCTGGGCTGGTGTGTGGGATGAAAGTGGGTATTTCCCCCCACCTTTTTATACTACATGAATTTATTTTGCAACCTCTTGCAAGTCACTTGGGGCAAAGCCTCATATCCCCCAAAATGAAATGTGATTTTTTATCACAGAACCTGGACCAGCAAAGATATTTGGGAAACTGAATTCCCATAGGCTGTTATGGAAGCCAGGTTTGGCCCACATGTGGCTGTGGTCTCATTTAGCTGGGAAACAGTAACGTTTCCTTAGAAAGAGTGCTTGAAGGCTGAGAGTCAGTATTTCTTTCCTCATCTATTTGTAAATGCCTGGTCATGAGTCCTGCCTCTGGTTCCAAAAGCCAAGGTCAGCCCTGTGCTGTTGCAAGGTTACCGGGAAGAACTGGAGAGTGGGAGGACTGTGAGGACTGAAGGAAAAGGATTTAGTAAGTCAAAGTACCAAATACTGCTCAAACATGGAACAATAAAACTAATCAAGTTCTCCCATTGTGCCTGTCTTAGCTGGGACCAAGACAAGCTGAAGCATTGTTTGGGGGCATTCATTAAAAAATATTATCAGCATTTTAAGATGTCTAACAATGTGCCATCTTAACGTAGCACTATATGTTTCGGAGGTGCTTCCCCATATTTTTAAATCTTTTTTAAAAAAGGACTTTTAAAAAAGGACTGAAATTCTTAAAACCTTCCCCATTAGTGAAGAGAACAAATGCTCTTGAAAAAAAAAAGGTCTTGTCCCCTTTGTGCTTGCTTACCACAAGCTGGCACAGTTATATCTTTACATTTCATTGCTTTGTAATCATGAGATTTGCAGTAGGACTCGGTGTTCTGGCTTTTTAGGGATGAGAAAATATGATGTAAATTGGACTACAGGTTTTTGCTGAGGATTAGAACTACGCTTTGGGGTAGGAAAGAGAGACTGTGAAAGCTTTGGTCCTGCTGGCAGTGGTATCATGCCCAGGGAGTTATCCCCGGCTCACAGCTTGTCCTGGGAACCTAAAATGAAGATAAAAGAAAAAGGGTGTTACCTGTACTGTCCAGGAAGGCTTTTGTAACATTACCCTGGAAAGCTACCAAGGGAAAGTGATATTTCTGGGAGAAACTAAAGGCTTACTCAGCTTCTAAAGCCGTAGGTGCTAATGACTCGGAGAGCAGGGTGCCTTGTTTATGTAGTCAAATACTTTTTGCTGACTGCAAGCGATGGGTCTGCCAGGGCAGAGCCCATCCCAAGCTTTGACAGCAAGCCAGGAGGGGGGTGAGGTGAACACTGGCCACTGACTTTCAGGAAAGGGGTGCACAAGCTGCCAGGGTGAAACCCGCGCTGTGAGTGGCTGCTGGCTGCAGGGCAATGCTGCCACAAGCACAAAGCAGGTTCATCCCCTAGTGTCACCTGAGAGGAGCACCAACTCCTCCCAGTGCCCTTCATGCCTCTGCTGCCCCAGGATAAAAGGAAAGGTACCTGTCTCCAGCTGCACCCCATGCCCTGAGGTATCTGATATACAATTAATCTACCACTTTCCATGAACTGTGAAGCACTTGGGAGCTCGGCAGCACCTTGCTTGATCCCCTGGACCACAGTGATGGGCCTTGGGGCTTGGACAGCCTTTCCTTTTTATTTTGAGATACAAATATGCAGCTATTGTTATGCTATGGGCTGGTAGCAAGAACAAGATGTTTTCTGCTCTCGTCCTCGAGTTTGGGAGAGGTGTGGCTGTGGGTGATGTAGGATTTGGGTGCCATCATTTCTCCAGCACAAAAGCCCCAGCCACCAGTGCCACTGGGATGGCAGCAGTGTTAGGATGGCAGCTCGTGGTCTGGATCAGCATCGGCAGCCTGAACTAAACCCTTCACCTTCAGCATGGGCTGAAGATAGCAGCAGTATTTGGGAGTGAGGATGGGAGGGGAGACTGTGAATGGAGGAGGCAACACGAGGAGAGGGAGAGGAAAAGTGGGTCTGGGTGAGAGGAAAAGGAGGGTTGATTATAAGACAAGCAGAGACAGGATTAAAAGGCAGGGAAGAGGGAGAGGTGTGACTGGAGAGATGCTTCAAAAAGCTAAAGGAGAGGGGAGTTGTCCCATCCCTGTGCCAGGGCTTAGGGGAAGGAGGACAGCTGCTCAGATGTGTTCATGGTCACACCTACACCTCTGCAACACTAAGACCAAGACATGAAATAGTCCCTGAAACGCTTCAGTGGCTTCACAACAAAAGCAAAACCCAAATGCTGCCATTTCTTTTATGCATTCACTGGGGTACACACATGAGTGGGTGTGCTTTTGAGAGGGGTCTGCCCTTTGGTGTTTAAATATCTGTTGCTGATGTTGCTCCTGCTGTTCTCAAGACAATAATTTTTCATAAGTGCATGACAGCACATGGAGACATTTTTGCAACCTAGTTCCCACCCATCCTGCTAGTTTTCCCCAAGTGAATTCTTCCCAGGGACCCTGACTCCTGAAGCGAGTTGCTAGGGAAAGCCCAGTTGATAAGAATCACAAAACACAGGATATTTTCAGTCTTTGAAAGCTCTGAGATAGTGAGTAGCACAACAGCACCTACCTGTGTGCCATGCACTCCCTTCTGCACACACCACGTCCCCCTTCAAAGACTCGGCTTCTACATCCATGTCCTGCAGTGATGGCTGATCCGCAGGTCCCTTCTGCTTCCTGAAGTCAAGGTGTGCAGTAAAGGCACTCCTCAAATGGCTGTCCCCATCACTGCAGAAGTATCGCCTCCGCTATGGAAAACCCAGCATTGCTTCCTCTAGCTGGGGAAATATTTGATGCTCGTGCACGAAGCAAGTCTGGGGAGCAAGAAGAGGAAAGCCAAACCTTGGTCCAGGTCCAGCCTGGCAGGACCCACGTTGGAAGTGTGCGTTTTTCTCTTGGCACCTTGCTTAATCCCTCCATCCCTCAGCTCCCTCCTGAGAAACTCACCCCTTCCTGCTTCAGGCTTCATGGGAGAGTCGGCTGCCTGCTACATGCTCTCAGCAAGATGACACACACAAGGGTGAGCTGACGTCGGCTGGATGCCCACCTCCTAACTAGAGAGAGCCAGAGGATGTGGCATGAGCTGAGCTTTCAGAACATAAAAGGGTGTGTGACAATAAAGACACTAGTTGCTATCAGATAAATAAGAGTTTTACGTCCACTGTCAGATAGTCCCTGAGGTGCTGGGGTACGATATACGTGCTGTGAGACATCTGCAAAAGAGCAGTGCCAGGAATCACAGAGCTCCTCTGTGCATTGAGCAAAACCTGCTGGAAGCAGAGATTGTTCTTACATTTACATGCTAGTGACACAGTGGCTGAGACTCTGTCCCACAGTCCAGGTCAACATGGGACCATGGAAACAACTTTCCCATTCCTTCATCCCAGGGCAGAGGGAGCAGCAGCAGAGGGCTCAGGGCTCTCCCAGGCACGAAAGTTGCAATCAGCTGTGGTGGAAGGGCTCCAGGGCACTCAGGAAGCTTCCTTGTCACCTCAATTTCATCTGTGCTCGCTGACACCAGCAAGGCCCCACTCATTCCCTCCGCTCTGATAGTTGATCCGGACCGGTTGCTTGCTTTCCCAGGCTTCCTGATCTCTCCCAGACACTGTGGTGTCCCCTCGCCGGGGGCTGTGGCTGTGTGCACCCAAGCAGGGCGCAGCTCAGTGGCACTTGCGCATGAGTCTGGGCAGTGCCAGCTCCTGGCCACTCGCTGCTTCCTCCTCACTCTTCCAGCCTTGTGCCTGTCCTGCTAGGTCAGTACAACGTCCTGCCTAATCACTCTCAGCTAGTTTTCACCTACCTTGCCGTGCATATACTCAAACAAGTTTGCATATATGCTGTAGTAAGATTCATGTGATACACCAAATACTCTCCTGAAATCCTGATTTACTGTATGGAACTTCTCCTCTCCCCATTCAGCCTAACCCTATCCCCCAGAGTACTGCTCCATTGCCTGCCCCTGCTAACAGGGCTAAAACATGTGGGCTCATCATATGCTCACACAGGCAATTTGCTAGGGAGATTCGCAGCATCACTGCTAGTACTCGCACCTCCTGCTCTTAATTGCACTCTGGTAAATCCAAACCACTCCCTCCAATATTGTTTTTTCTCTCTAGCAATAGTACTTCTGACATGAGACCTTCTTGTGTCACTTACAGGATGCAAGTTGGCCATAGCCTTGGCTTTATTTTTGTACTGCCCTGCAGTGAGTGCTTTTTTTTACCTGCATTGGGTTAAGTAGAGGAGGTGGGAAACCTGATGTGTGTTGTCATCTTTAGGAGCTTTGGTCAGTTCAACGCTGCCGTGGTCTTGGGAGCACAAGCACAGTGCTTGAGTGTGTTAGGGAACAGGCTGATACTTGCAAACCTGGGGTTTTTATTGCCCCTCAATGCCCGTAGGGAAGAGTGAAGGTAAAGAAAAGTAAAATTACGTGTACATATTTTACTCAAAATTATTTTTGAACCATAACACTGTTAACTGCATAACCATACTTCAACGAGCATAATCCAGCACAGCAAAAGATGGTCATTACTGTCGCCCACTGGGGACTCTGTAGCAAGAGCTGTGAAAGTGTGCTGCTTGGAAGAGTTCTCCTGCTCCTAATTTTTAAGTTTGCCCCAGTGGCACAATCCCTCTGTGAGAAGAAGCTCTTGACACAGAAAAAAGACGGCTGTGAGCACCCAGCAGCCTCACAAAGCCAAAGAGTTTTAACAAAACCCAACTTTCATGTAGCCAGCTGTAAAAATGAATTATTACATTCAATTATTGAATCTATCCATATATATATATATGGCAGCGGATGGGTATATATATATGTATACATACTTGCACATGCACTGTTTGAGTGTTCCTGTTTAGTTCATGTTTTAGCTAAGGAGCTGTTTCAGAAATTTCCCATCTCCTGCTTGACTTTCCTTCTTCATTATATATAATAAGCATTTGTTGGTGTCTGATGGCCCTTAGTTCAAATACCGAGCGAGATCAAACTCAGGAGAACATAAATGGGAGCCATAAGGCACTCTATAAAATAGCCTACACCTTTCATGAACTGGAATGGATGTTTGTCAGTAATGAGGCACTGCAATTAAATGAAATAAGCCTTGGCAGTAGCTCTGCCATATCTGCCTGTACAATGCTCCCTCAGCAGCAAGACTCCCATGGGAAATTAAATACACAGCCTGGGCATTAGCCAGCCTTATTGTCTGGGTGCCTGCAGCCAAGAAGCCCTCAGCCCTGCCTCCATGACAAAGCCCTTGTGGAGGGAAGGTTTTGGGTTTGCCTGAAATTTGGATGCAAGCGCAGGAGCAGGCGCTGTCTGAGTTCCTCCAGTATGCTCCCGCTGGGGAGCAGGCAACCGTGAGGAGCCGGGAGATGCAGGAGAGACCTTGGCTCTTCTCCTGCATTGACTCCCCTCCCCTGGGCTCTTTCCCCTGCAGCAGACCAAAGCATGGGTATAATGAAATAATAGCCATAATAGTAATAGCAATCATCATCATCAAAATGGGGACATATAGTACTGCCTTCCTAGGTTGAAAAGGTCCAAATGCAGGTTGTCCCTTTCTCAGGAGATCACTCAGTCTAACTTTTCCAGTGGGCACGGTGATCTTTCATTATCCTTATGGTGACCTCTCCTATTATTGGGAGGGTCATGCAAGGCTGAGGAGAGGAAGAAGCAGCCTGGTGATATTGCTGGGATGAAAACTCCTCCATTTGATGAAATAGGCATTTTGGGGGGACTCGCTGCTTCTCAAGGACTATTTTTTTAGTCGGTAATGGCCACTGTCATCCTACAAAAATGTTGGGTGAGTGAAAGAGAGGAACCTCTTTGCCAGCATGCTTTTGTTTAAAAGCACAAGGTGGGGACCACTCTGTGTCCTCCTGTATCATTTGCATTCCATAGTCCAGGAACTACTCATTTGCTTTTTGATGTCTTAATGAAGTATTTTTTAAATTGTTTACTAGGCTGGAGAAAAGAGACTAGAAATGTGTGAATGACTGGCTTCTAAATTCTTCAGCTGTGCAGGAAAAATGACAGCACAATTGCCTTCACAGTGAATGAAATAGGTTGGTACAACACCTCTTACAAGACATTTAAAAAAATTGCTCAGATCTAAAAGTGATGCAACACTTTAATAATGTCTAAGACAAAAACTATTAAACCGTTTTGTGCTATTAAATATGATGGTAAGGGTGGCAACAAAGTATTGTACTCCGATGTAATTAAGTTCTCTCCATTTTCCCATGAAACTTAACTGTTTCAAAGTGTATTCTCAGAAAATGCTAACTTCTCTGAGCTGGGGAAATCATGCCAGAGTGATAGTCTCTGAACTATCCTCACTTTCATGTAATTAGGGATTTCAGAGACTTTTTTTTCCAGGTCTTTTCAAAAATAGAACTAGGAAAAATCAAGAAAGAGGACTGGGAATAGGGGGTTCAGTAAGGAGAATCTCAACTAGAATGGAAGATGGATGGAAAAAGAATAATGAAAAATAGTAAGGGAAATGAAGGGCCTGTCATCTCAAGTTAAAGTAGAAATTACAATATTACTTAGAGTTCGAAGAGGATGTATATGCAAGATTAAATACTACAGGTACATACAGCTGAGTATGGTTTAGATATCAGTTCAGTATCTTTTCCTAAAAGAACAGTGACATGAAGGTGTTTAAAAATATTCATTTGGTCATTACTTTCCTGGGGCTTATGTACAAGAAATACCACAATGCATCTTAGTTTGGTAAAGACCTCTAAGAATAGAATTGACAAAGAGAATTAGCAAAATCCAAAATCAAATCAGGTACTTACATAATAAAAATAAACATTACAGAGAGCTGAAATAATCTCTCTGTGTGTAGAAGGGGGTCTGTGTCCTCTCACTGGTATTGACAGCTGTTGGGAAAGGGGAGCGGGCTGAGTACACTGACTGTTCTGGTTTGCCATGGCAGTTCCTGCGGTGCCATTGCAGAAGTTAAAAATACCCAAATGATCAGCTCTGTGTCCCAGCATGGGACATAGAGCTTGGGCCACCTTCCTCTTGGCGTGGGGTGAGGGACATAGGAAGCAGTGTGCTCTTTTCAGCCTGGTGAGAGCCAAGTTTGGAGGATGTTTGTTAGCAGCTACTAATTAATAGAGTTAACTAGCTAACTAAAAAGTTAGCTAACTAGTGTTTATATAGAAATTTATTTATTTATTTAAAAATATTTATATATGTAAAGCACCTATCACCGTATTGATAAACATTCTTTGGAATCACTCTGACAGCTGGTATCCAGAGAAAAATGTTTGGGCTTTGTCCCAGAGGAACTAGCTGGTATACCTTAGTCTAAAGCCCATCAGCAAATGAAAACAAATGCAACCTGAGTAATAGGTGATTGGAGACCCAAAATAAAATAGGATCCACCTCATCTGTGGCCCGAGATATGGAGGGGTAGTATTGCTAGCTGTCATGAGGGCTCGTGCAGTCTCTGGGCACACTGAATTCGCTAAATGACACTATTCTGCTCTTCAACTGTGTAGCTTCTTTCACTGCAATTACCTGCTGTTTCAACGTATTGCTGTAGTATTTTTGTCTGGTCTGCTGGATCCTTAAAATATAAAATAGTGTCTTGGCTACAATGCAATGGGTTATTTAAAGGAGCACACAGAGTTGCTGATAAAGGGGGAATTCCAAATACAGGCAAAATCATTTAGGATTGCTTTGCGGTTGAACAGGCATGGGCAAAAAGCTTGCTAATAATGCCAAATTATCATTTTCTTTAAAAACAGATTAGGTTTATAGACCTCATTCTCTAAAAGGACTCTCTTTGCTTATGGCTGGATCTGTTTGGCTGAGTTGGATGATGCATCGTCAATATATTGTGAGAGAACAAGCCATTTATTTAAAAATCTCAAAATATGAGTTTTTCTTGGATCCAGGATAAGGAAATTGTTTTCCTCCTTTCACAGAAGGTATTAATCAGAATAAGGTATGCTGGCACCAGTAGGGTCAGTTCATCACTTAGGAGCTCTTATTTTATAAATCACTGATTTTTGCCCTATGCAATTTGTTTGTTTAGGACTCCTGCCCCTTTGGGTAGAGACCATACCTCCTTAGGGCCAGGTAGAATTGAATGTAAATATATCTTCATTTTTATTTCTGGTGTAAAAGCCAGAATTGCCTGACAGCTTTTGAAAACAGCTGTCTTTGCACCTATGCTGTCATGGCACACTGGTTTTGTATAATATTTTGTCCAATCCTTTTAGTACAGAATTCAGCTCATTTATTTGTCATTGACTGAAACGTCATCCTGAGCACATCAACAGCACATTAAATTCCTGTCCAATTACAGCTTTACAGCACAAGGAGCGAATCTCAGTGCAAACCTATGTCCCGATGTTGGGCAGTCCCACACCCCAATTTGTGGAAATCTCCTTTGGGTCTCTCCATAGGGAATTGCAGCTGCCTAAGCCCTCTCCCCAAAGTGGGTTTCCCTAACATAGATAACATTTACTTTCAAAATTATGTTGGTTGGCTGTATAATTTAAATTTAGTCATATGATCTGAAGGCATTCTTTATTCAGTTTTAACTGTTATATAAACCAGTTGAAGGTGGCAATAAACTCAATTAACTAGGCTGATATAAACCTTTTTTAAATCAAATTAAGTGCATTTCTGCAGTGGTTAGCATCTATTTCATTAGTTGTGATTAAAAACTGCTTGGGAGTTAAATTGGTATGACTTTGAATATAGATAAAGCCAAGGGAAGGCAGAACTGGCAGCTGAGCCTGAACCAGGCTGGAAAGTTCGGAGTCCTCCTTTGTACCCAGAACACCAGAGCTTTGTTTGTTTTAATTAAAACTGGGATCCTGCAGAATGTAATGGATGTTGTTCAGAAAAGCTGCCCCCTTGTTTCTGATAATTGGATTTTTCTAGCCCAGATTAATATCCTGCCGTGCCATTTCGCTGGGTCTGAGAGGATTCCTCCAAATAATTAAAAAACGAGCACTGAAGACTGTAACCACCTCATTAAGATAAACTTACAACAACAACTTAGGTTCATATAAGGAGTTCCTTTCTTTTTTTTTCTGGAAAGAGGCCACAGTTTGTTTTGCCTGGCAGTGGCAAGGAACTGATTTTTGTGTACGCCAGAGAAGCTTTTTAAGCCGTTACTGCTGAATCACTGTGTGTCATGTAGCACGGGACCGGTCCCATATTGTACCAAATAATGTAAAATAGAATATATGTGAAAGTGTAAATATTTCCAGAGAGCTTCTGGCATGTAGCCTCACACCAGAGACTGACAAACACACCTGCCATACTCAATGCTAGGAATATAATACCTGTTCTGTTTATTCCTAACCATGCTACTCTCTATTTGGGGTATATGCTTAACATATTATGTAGTGATATATCTAGTGCAGTTTGTAAGATGAAGGATTGCTTACTCTACTATCAACTGGTACTATGAAGACAGATCTAATTCACAAGTGTCATTTTTTGTTAGTTTCTGCATTTTTTTCTGATAGAATTTAGCCCTAAGAAATGTAAAACCTGGGAAAGCTGGCTAGCCTAGCTAGAAAGAAGCTGTTGGAAAACCTCAGTGGAAAAATGTTTAGTAAGCACTGGAGGAGAATGGGACGAGCAGAAAGGACTACGTGAGGGTTTAAAATAGATAAGATGACCGTAGCTGTGTCAGTGAACCAGGGCCAGGGGACCATCTGCAGGTGCATGAGCTTGTGCTTGTCACACACACAAGTCACTGAGGCTCTGCTTAAACAGGGTACTAAGGTACAAAAGTAACTTTAAACCTGAGAGCAGACAGGTGATGCTGGCACATGTTGAAATCTTTGCAGGATCAAGGGGCTACCCTAGCTTCATGAGACCTGTTTTTACACTGAAACATGTCCTGTGCACAGCTTTTCTCAGAACTTATTCCCAGAGCAAATTCAACATGAAAACCATTAAAATCTGGTAATGTGACTAAATGTCAGAGAAGTAAAACTTTAGTTTTCACTTACAAAAATAACTTCTTCTAAAGCTCGTATTAAAATTCTATTTCTGGCTCTGATCACCAGCAGTGCTTTGTATACTAAACATGACAACTGCCACAAACATGAGGGAGGAGAGCAGTCATGATGTCCCTAACTCAGTAGCTGAAGGAAATACCGCCACACAGAGAAGTGGAGGGCAGTAAGTTTTTCTTAATGAAGGGGATGAATTGCAGTTTTGCAGCAAGGTAGGGGTGTGATGTTTCTCTCTCTATGACTGACTTTGAGTATTTTCGTCAGATCATATTATTCCATGGACTATTTTAAGTAACTGTTACAGAGTTATTTAAATACCATGTGCTGGGTGAACTAGGCATTTTCCAAGTGTATTTGAAAACACTTTCCTCCAGTTGTGCTTGGAAGGAGGGAGGTGCCAGCCGGCATAGTGATTGTACCTGAAATACCAGCAGATTTTGCCTGGTTTCCTGAGGTATTTGTCTGCAAGTGTAAGAAGCCTCGTATATTTGCAGATGAGAGGTGAAAGCTATATGCAAATGATATAAATTTTATCTTAATTCTGGGGAGATTTACTTGATATTTTGGAGGGTTGGGGGATATTGCATAAGAATGTCTGTCTGGGGACAGCTTGGAAGCTCAGATTCAGACTAGTGTGCTGTCTGCAGGGCTGGCAAGCGCTAGGTGACCAAGGAGGATAGGAAGTGTAACAGTTTCTAGGCTGCTCCTTTCCCCAGTAAGCACTTTTAGCTGCTGGCTGAAGGTGAGGTAGAGATTTCCAGAGCCTTCGTTCTGAAGCCATTTGTACTTGGGCAGTCACGACATCCCGGGGGAATTAATTCTGCATTTAACATGTAGTGTGTCCTGAGAAAGGACCTGAGTGTATGCCTTTTTCCTGATGTTGATGCAATTCCCACCTGCCTTGTGCTCACCTGCAGAGATCCTGGGGCATTGCTGCCCAGGATTTCTCCATTTTCCTCCCAGCAAGGTTCAGGTTAAAGCACTCGCTGCTCTACATACCACGCTCCTTTTCTGCACGCCAGACTGCAGCACGCTGACAAATACCTGCCAGCAGCTACGGGTTTTGTCTTGGGAAATTCCAGGTAAACATGATCCCTCAGCTTCTCGCAGGTAACAGCTGCTACTTTTGCTCAAAGGAAATTCCCACTGACTTTGATCTCTAGAGAGGACATCACCACTGGTTTGTTTCGCTACAGTGAGGTAACAGGCATTAGCTGAAATGTTTGTCAAGGACATGTGATAGCAGTTACTTCAGAAGCAGCAGGCCAGACTTTCCCCCTGCTTACCTCAGTCATACACGCTTTGCTGTTAACAGAGTGCTGCTTTATCCATGCCAGTGAAAGCACGACGGGACCCTGAGCCGAAGACTGGCAAGTAAGAATAGGGATGTGGTGGGTTGACCTTGGCTGGAGACCACGTGCCCCCCAAAGCCACTCCATCACTCCCCACCTCAGCTGGACAGGGGAAAGAAAATATAATGAAAGGTTCATGGGCTGAGACATGGGCAGGGAGAGATCAGTCACCAGTTGCCGTCATGGGCAAAACAGACTCCCCTTAGGGAAATCAGTTAATTTATTGCAAATCAAATCAGAGTTGGATAATGAGAACTAAACCTTATAACCCCTTCCCACCCACTCCTCCCTTCCTTTCAGGCTCAGATTCATGCCCGATTTTTATACCTCCTCCACCCCAGTGGCACAGGGGGATGGGGAATGGGGATTGGGGTCAGTCCATCATATATTGTCTCCGTTGCTCCTTCCTCCTCAGGGGAAGGACTCCTCACACTCTTTCCCTCCTACAGCACATGGTCCCTCCCATGGGAGACAGTCCTCCTCGAACTTCTCCAAAGCGAGTCCTTCCCACTGGCTGCAGTTCTTCACCCATGGCTCCAGCGTGGGTCCTTTCCATGGGGTGCAGCCATTCAGGATCAGACTGCTCCAGCATGGGTCCCCCACAGAGTCCTACATCCTACCAGCAAACTTGCTCCAGCATGGGCTTCCCACAAGGACACAGTCTCCTTTGGGTGCCTCCATCTGCTATGGTGTGGGGTCCTTCCTGGGCTGCAGGTGGATCTCTGCTCCACCATCAACTTCTGTGGGCTGCTGGAGGACAGCCTGCCTCACTATGGTGTTCTCTAGGGACTTTATGGGACTCTCTGCTCCAATGTGTGGAGTGCCTCCTCCCCCTCCTTCATCGACCTGTGTGTCTTCAGAGTTGTTCCTCTCACATATTCTCACTCCTCTCTCCACTGCTGTTTCCTCTCAGGTTTAGGTTTTGGTGTGTTATTTTCCCCTTCTTAACTATGTTATCCCAGAGGTGCTACCACCATTGCTGATGGGTTTGGGCATGTCCTTGGCCAGTGTCAGGTCTGTCTTGGAACTGGCTGGCATTGGATCTATTGGACTTGGGGGAAGCTTCTAGCAGCTTCTTATGGAAGCCAGCCTTGTAGCCACCCCTGCTTTCAAAACCTGGGCATGTAAACCCACTGCAAGGGCAATGACCAGTTATTTCTCTGATGTGACCCGTGGAAATCTGCAGGCATGTTGGATTTTGGCCTTTTTACTTTCTAAATTTGCTGTCTTTGATGCATAGAAAAACACTGAAGCTTTTGGTACATCTGCTTTCATTGCATAATTAAGAAATGTTATCCACTAAAACAAACCGATTTTTAGTTTTGTTTACTTTGGGCATGGTGTCACTGGCCAGCCTCCTGGGCTTATTTTATGCTAGGCACTGTAGAAACTTGTAGTAAGATTGCTTGTTCAAGGGGCCTTAACAAACACATACAGAAAAGTGGATGAAACGAGAGAGGAGTTGGATGTGCTGGAAAAGGAAGGTAGCAAATAGAGCTTGAGGTACATCATTCCTAGTCAGTGTTATGGCACAGCCTTTTACAATCTCAATGGCTAAAGCTGCATTGACCACTTACACTGACTCTTCCAGAATTTTAGCATCAAGTATTGGTTGTTTGGGGTTTTTTTTAGTAAAATTAGCATTTGGCATTGGTATTTTGTGTCATTGTGGCCTGAGTGAGGCACAGAAGTCCTTTAAACTCATTGCATTTCCCAGTGTGTGTGTGTGTGTGTGTGTGTGTATGTTAAACAGTCTTGCACTTAGGCAATGCAGCATTCTGCCTTCTGAGCATCAAAGAAAGATCTTGGGTATTGTTTAAGGGCATTTTTTTCTGTGCAAACATCTGATAATGTTACTTAACATGGAGAAAGACCTCCTCTAATATTAGACCTAACAAGAAAACCCCAAAATGTTCTAGGTGCTTTCAGGAGATGTGCAGTCATGTGCAGACATGGTGCTTTTTGGACTGTGTAACCTGTGTCACGGTTACTTGTCAGAGGTGCATCTGTGCAGCAGTACCTCTCCTGCACAGCCATGCTCTCAAGTGAGAAGAGCTCCTGAGAGCAAGTGAACGTTTTGAACCACTCCAATGCTGCGCCGTGTATTCTCTTGATATGGACAGACCCTGTCTATTGTCCTTGGACTAGGAGAGCTTCAGAGGTGGCTTTGCCTCAGTATCAATGGCCAAGGCCACTGTGCAGGGCCAGACGTACCTGGTTGTGAGACCTGTCTCCACCCCAAGCTGGCTCTGTGACTATCAGCCAGTCACTCTGGTTTTCTGAGTCTCATTCCCCCTCTGCTAAGATGGAGACAGCAGTATTTCTGTGTTTCACAGTGGGACCACCCTTTATCTCTCTGGACATCTTCTTTTTGTCAACTTATAAATTCTTCCAGGACAAAATATGGGCATTTTTCTACTCTGCTTGACTGAAGCAGCAGCAGATCCAGCCGTGCTGCTGGGGGTCTGGCAGCTCTGGAGATGCAGATGGCTCAACAGCAGCAGTCACCCACAGCGCGCATGTTCGACCGCCGTCTTGCCTACACACTGGACACCTGATGAGCACCAAGTGTTCCCTGTATAAAGATGCTCTGTGTGAGCCCTATTATACGTTGTGGTACAGGTTTCTGAAATGCAGAAGCCCACCGCGGGTGGAGATGAGTTTTTGTGTGCCCTTAGGGTCCGTGTGACTACTGGCATGGAGATAGCCTTTGATGGGCTACTGCAGTCGTACAGCCTGTGGGCTGGCTGGGCTGAAAACTGATCCACAACTGCCACCTGCTGAGCACTGCGGTGCACAGAAACTGCTGCCTGTGCTCAAGGCTTCCTCACTGGGGGGATCTAAATACAAGTGCCAAACTTCAACACAGAGTAGCCAGCAGGAGACGCTAAACACCATATCGCTTGATTTGACCATCAGCCCACGTTTTCAGGTGCACGGACAGGAATTGCTGTCAGGGTGTTCTGACTTGAGACCCGTGGCCTGAATTGCCAGTCTGGGGCAGAACTCCAGAGAGTGAGAAAAATATGCTGTAGTGGCAGATAACAGCTTATAGCACTCCTTTGTAAGAGAGCATAGAAATAAAGTGTTAGTGTTGCTGTCCGGTTATAGAAAGAGGAGCTCATCAGGAGAATTTTGAAACCATTAAGATGCCACTGCAGCTGAAGGAAAGAAAAATGTTCCTTTTCCTTAAATGAATCCAATACCTATATGACAGAAATCAAATTCAGCTCAAGCACAGTGCATCAGTACCTGAGAAGGCTGTATTTTGTTTGGCATCTTAATGTTATGACAGTTATTGCTGATCCTCCTTGTCATGCTCTTTTTCAACTGATTCTTGTGCAATTGCAAAATGCACCACAGATTCTCATCCTTAAATGTTTATCTACCTAGATCAAAACCTCTTGTAAGCTGGGCTATTTTGCCATGTGTGTTTACAATGCCCAGTGAAATATGATCTCATCATAATTTATGATGCCTGGAGGGTAGTGTGAAGTGAAAAGATGACTGCTCTGACATTATTTATGAGTACCAGGTATGTTTTATTTTTAAAACAATGATGGAGGGGGAAAAAAAAAAAGAACAGGGGAAAAACCCAAACCAACAAAACCTGTGCTTGTAGCTACATCTCACAAACCTCTGAACCTCTGATGCCACCTACTGAACAAACAGGGGAAATGAGAATGAAGTCTCCAGCAGACTACTAATTGCATTATTCTTGTTATTGATTTATTTTAAAATATGTATTATATAAAAATACTGAGAGGAATTTAAGAAATTTAGATGAGCAACTGTGAGTATAATAAACTGGGTGTATTTGTTTTCTGATACTGTACTGTAGCACTAACATGGAGAGTCCAGGACAGTTACAATTCTTCCTAGCCATGTATTAAAAAATATTATGCAGTATTCAAAAGCATCTTCTTTGCTCATCATTCCCTGATGACAGAACATAATCTGCAGAGAAGGCCATTAAGTCAACCTAAAAATTGCCAAGTCCTGTAAATTGTTGGGAATGGAAACCCTAATATCAGCTATTAGAAGCCAAAGGGGGTTTTCTTTGCCTTTATGTACATCTGTTGCTGCTCACCCGGCAGATACACAAACACTGCTGCTCTACAGAAAAAAAACCAAATGGGAAGTGTTTTGGGTGGCACAGAAGGCACAGGATTCAAAATGAAGCAAAACCATTGTTAACTAGGTAGATTTATCTCGAAGGAAAACATCTCTTGCTTCATTTTGAGATGCAGCATAGAAATACAGTGCAAAACTGTCATAATGGCTGCAGCATTAGCAGTTTTTAAAGAGACATATCACATTTCACAAAGTAACAGATTAAGATAAGAAATACACCAAAGTGGTGTAGACATCAAGTTATTAAGTACCTTCTAAAATACTTTCAGATGAGAGGGATGGAAGCAGAAAAGTATTTTTACCCAGTTACAAAAATAAACAAGCTGTTTGTGTCGTTTATGCATTTTCTTCCTGAAAAGAAAGAAAGGACTTAGAACATTCAGGACCCTTCTCATTTAATTGTCTGAAACACAACACAATGGAAGGCATCAACAATTTGGAAAACAAAGGCTGCCCGTCCATCCACTGCAGACTTCCTGATAAATCCTAACCCCAGTGAGGTGGAACAGGCCCCATCGTTAGCAGCAAAGACCACCCAACCAGCAGCACAAACGAAAATGGTTAAGCCCAACTTTATCAGACAGACAGACCTACAACACAGGAGTGCACTGATGAAAACAGCACGGTAACTTCAAGGATACTTGTTGGCCTGATTCATTAAAAGAATAAAAGAGAAAAATTTACAGAGCTTAACACTCGCATAGCAGAAGAACTAATAACATACATATTTGAGTAGTTGATGCATTTTGCCATGTAATAATTTCACTTCCAGTTGGACCTTTCTGTTACACTGGTCACTGGATCGGGACAACGGTCTTCCCACATCTGCCTGTATGTGAAACCTCACCAGGCTGAATTTTGACTGGAAAGCAAGAGAAGTTGAAATGCTTTCCACTTCATCTTCATGCTTTCCACCTTCTTTTCTGGGGAAACTGGGAGATAATTGTTCTAAGTGACTTCCTGGAGTCACTGAGAAGTACGAAAAAATTTCCTAAATCCTTGATCTAAAGTAAAGCTCTCAGATGACCAGAGTCGTATATACTCAGATACATCTCTGTACCTTACTGGCCCTCTACTTCATTGCACTTTTTGCAGTATTTGTAGTGTAGAAAAAGAAACATTTCCAGGGCAAAATACAAAAGAGACTTTAAATAAAATATATATTAAAATATAGTTGAAGCTACTTATGTAGTTTCCTCCATGGTGCCTAGCACTGTTATTTCCAATCTATAAGGAATTTGAATGCTTCGGTGTGACAAAGTTATTCTTTAATACAGTGGGCAGAAAAATGAGGATAGCCAGTGATGAACAGACACTGGGAAACTGCTAAAATGATGAGTAGCATTTTGTTTTCCTCACAACATTCACTTCTTAAGACTGCTAATCATCATTTATTTTGAAACTTGGAGAAGAGTGTCTCAGAATTGGTATTTTAAACTTGCCTTATAAACCTTGATATCTATAGGTGAGTAACAGAAGATTTTGTCTAGACATATGGTGTGTGTGTGTGTGTGACCCTGTCCATTTTAAGGTTGGTTTGTTTGGGAACCATGTAAACCAAACACATGCTTGCAGCACACAGCTGCCAAGGAGCTGGTAGTAAATGTATGTAAATAACAGCTACAAAAGCTGGCTCTCTTCTGTTACTTTTTACCAAATCACCCTTGTGATTCAGAAAGATACAGAAATGCAACCAGTGAAACAGATGATGGAGTTTGATTAGCTGAGGGAGGAGAAGTGGAAGGCAGAAGTCCCTTGCAGGTATATATATATATATTTATATAATATATATATCATTCATATTATATATATAAATCATTCATATATATATATTCATCTCATAGAAATGAGCATGCAAATCTTCCTTAACCTCTGAAGTTCCCCATGCTGACAATGGCAACATTTTCCTATGTTAAATTAGACCCTATGTGAAGTTAATCACCTGCTCTTTGGTGTTACCTTGAGAAATACGGCTTGCACTTCTAAAGGACTGAGATTTCATATATTAGCTCTGTAATTTCATTTCAGACTTTTAAAAATGCGTATTTTTTCTGCCCTTTGAGGGCTGTTCAGCAGAAGGCTCTCATGCAACCTTGTTTCTAGACGGAATAAAAGGTCAAAATATACTATATGGAGCAGGCAACGTGATTCTCTGTGTCCAGGTCCCTTGCAACATAGGCAGAAAGTTGCAGTTTTTGCTTTAGATGCAGCTGACATCATCTCTGCATTGTTGTGTCTCTTGTATGTGCACAGCGTGATCTAGAAAGCGAGTTATAATGGAGACAATCCCCTGCAAGGCTGATGGTAAAAGCTGTGCACAAAAGAACACTACGCTGCTACATACAGCAGAGATACATTGCGTTTCTGTTTGCTGCACTTCTCAACGTGTCCAAATGATTTCCAGATGATGAGTTCTGTTAGTATGGATTTAAGGCAGGATTTTACATTTTGTTTAAAGGCCTCTAGATAACCTGGGTGTAAAAGCCCTCACGTTTTAGCACTGAAGTTGAAAAAAGAATCGCTACATATATGAACAGGAGAAATAGTTGTGACAGGTCAGAGCGCAGCAATTAAATTCAAAGCCCTGTTACTGGGCTGGTCAAAAAGCTTCAGAGGAAAAGACAAATAGAACTGGTTCAGGTTAGCTGGGGCACAAGAGGCTGCCCGTTGTCTGTATTTCAGGAAATATGAAAACTAAATATGAAAACCTTTAGCTGTTACCCTTTGCAAACACCTGATCTCTTTGATTTAAGGTTGTTCTAATGGCAGGTACTTATCTCCTGGGTAAAACATTCGGGCACCTTCTAAGAACTCTAAGGTTGTGCTAAAGTTTTTCAAGTGCATAAGAAAATCTTCTCATTCCAGGGGCCATTTCACTGGCCAGCTTAATGCCCTGTACATAACAGAGCTTCCTCAATGAGAAGAGATGCTGTGCTGTGCACACCTGTGACGCTTCAGCTAGCTGGCACAGCCAAGCCCGGGCCATGGAGGCTTTGTCCCCCTTCACTCAGTGTAACACCCACCCTCATCTGCAGTACCTTTAAGTACCTTTCCCCCTCTCTCCACCTATCTCCACAGGTCCAGATGATGGACAATTTGTTCCATTGTCCAATGGAAAACTTCCAGGGAATAGCTTGCTTTTCTGCTGCCTGGAGCTCCATGAGGTAAGCAACCTTCCACTCTCCCCTTCCCACGGCACACAGAGGTGAGTGTAGCAATAGCCCAGATACAGCTTTGTGTACCTGATGAAATGGGTTGCCTGGGCATGAAATTACTGTATTTATCTCTCTTACCTGCTTTGCAGTCTGTTCTCACACTGCTGCAGCAGCCAGTGCCGTGACATCAGGACAGGCAGGCATATCTGAGCTGGCATTCAGCTTGGCAAGTCAGGGTCAACTAGCAACGAGCTGCAGTTAGGAATTCAGTATACATAGTCTGGCTGGGAGGCTCATGAGGTACAGACCATGCTTCAGCCTCTGTTTTAAATGATGGAAACTACACCCTGTCACCACATCTAAGTACGAGGTCACAGATTTTGAAGTCTAATTCTGTGCTGTTAAAAACCAAACGTAACTATTGCCCTTTGTTGTGAACCTGGTCACAAACATAGCTATCCACAGTAATGCAGAGCATTAACAGAAATGATTTATAAACAAAATACTTTTTTTTTTGTTATTTTAAATGAAGAATTAAAATACAGTTGGCATTAAACTATTGTTTCAGTTCATTTCATTAAAGTCAAAGTTACTGTAGATTAACCTCAGGAGGCACTATTTACCTGAAAAAAAAGTTTTAAAAAATATAGATGGATTTTCTTTTTCCATACAGATGGATTTAGTGTGTTTTGGCAATATAGGCAATTTAGCTAATAAAGCACAGAGCACCAAGCAAAGGTAAAGACCCCAGGATAGAGAAATCCCTTCTGATGGAGAATTCTCTTCTTGTTTTATGGAAGTGTCATAAAGCTATTGCCCTCTCTGGACACCATTAGTCACATCCAGCATGGTGCAGAGCTCAGCAGTGATAAAAATATCCCTGAGTGTGGCCTGTACAGACCACACTGTCACCTGAGTGCTCAGTTCCAGTGGGTTTTTAGAGAGTCATAGAGGTTTAAGAAAACAACTGGCCATGTGCAAAGCAAAGAGCAGTCTCTTCTAAAACAAGAGACCCTTTATACAATAAGCAGGCTCAGCGTCCTACTTCAGAACAATGCAGTGGCAAGAGAACATGAGCCTCATCTTGCATTAAAAACTGGTAACCTGGTGTGCATCTGTACTTCAAGCCCACAGAGAGAGGTGTGAATTATTACCACTTGTTATTTTAAAACCCAGCTGTACCAGAAACCTCATTCTGCCCTAAGTTCTATTACCCTGATGCTGTACAAACAATGCAGTTACACTGCAGCTCCTTTGGGATGCTGTTGTAAGCAAAGTTGTTGCTTTTGTATCGGGCAGTGTGGTTAAAATGGATTATTTAATATAGTATTGTTTTGGGGATCCATCTAACCTTTTGGATACAGTTCTGGTTTTACACAACGTTTCTCATAGGCTCAATGATCTTTATTATTTTTCTCAAAATCCTTGATTATAAGCAAAGTTGTTAACATTTTACTCACCAACTAAACTAGTTGCGTTTTCATGCTGTTCCAAATGCTAAATAAAACCCTGATTTAAGCCTCTTACTTCAGTAACAAAGGGGTGTCAAGTCAGTCCCACTGACTCCTGTTACACGTGGCAACTTAGCATACCACTGTAGCTGAACCATTTTGTGCATATGCCCATTTCCTCCAAGGTACAGGCAGGGTCTGTCTCTGTTCCCTTCACTGATTCTGACACCTCAAAGGTCTTGGCTAGGTAACTTGAAAAGCCTGTGCGACTTTACCTTTTTTAAGGGACAACTAGATGAAAGGGGTTCAAACTTTCATGAGTAGTTCCCCCTTTTTTTTCCCCTTTCCCCAGCAATATAAACTCTGCAAAATAATTTAATCCAGATCAGCAACAGCCTCCCCTAAATTGAATTTGTCATCCTATGCAAGACTTAACTACATTAACTTAAATTCATCTCAAGTTAAACAAATGAACCTTTCTTGTACATAGGATTCCTTCTATACACCCATCTCCTGGTAGGCTTCTGTACTTTTGGCTGATCTTTTATTGCTGCTCACATGCCAGACACTCTTCTGCCAGCACTGTGACATCCCTGTTCTCAAAAGATCTGTCATGGATTCATTCTAAAATTTGGTTGCTCATAAAGGCTCAGAAATAGATCCCAATGCATATGTGGCTAATTTGAAAAATGAAGGTTTTCCAACAGGTGTTTACATTTCCATTTAATATGTGAATACTTTCCCATTATATAGTTCATATTATATATGAAGCATAGAAAAATTAAATTAAGATAATGATCTGGGAAAGAGAAATCATAAGTGTTTTGAAGAGCCATTTCCATTTTCTAGTGAAAATAGCACATAGACATGATAAAGTTGTTCACAGTACTGTAATACATATTACATAATTTTCCTATTTCCTGGAAGAGAGTCATGAAAGCCATTTACAAACAACCAGCTTGTGTTTTCTCCAGAGTACATCACACGATTTACATGAAATACATGTAGAAATTGGAGTAAGGAAGAACTGTATGGTGGTGCCTCTGGAACAGTCAAAAAAAAGCACTGATTCTGGGGTTGAATCGGAGCAGTCACACACCTGAGCAAGACCAAGAATGGTTTCTCAAAAAAAGTCTGATCAAAATTCAGTAATAAAATCAGACAGAACAATAACAGCTTTTAAAGAATTTGACAGTACAGTAAGAAGACCATTGAAAACATCCCTGTTTTATCAATTACATTCCAACAAAAATCATAATCTGAATTACAAGTATACTGCATATCTGCATAAGCACCAATATAAAGTAAAAACTTATCCATCGAGTCCCTCTGATAAATGGTCCCTATACAGATGCAATTTTTTAATATACACTTAAGTAATTTTGGCAAGAAATACAGGTTCCATGAAAAAAAAGTCACTGCAAAGTCTGGAAAAAAATCTAAAACTTGAAAAAAGATCGAAGATAGAGCATTTTCTAATGGTCTGATACATAATAAATTGTCAATATATTCTGGTTTTAGAAATAGCAAAATTCACTCTGGTTCCTGAGATAAACTGCAGATCCATTGTGAAGATTTACCAGATTGTACCACACTCTCTTTCTTCTTTTACACACCGCAAACAAGGTTTGAACTGAAGCTTCTGCTAAACTGACAAGTCAGCAAAGCATGTGAAAGATCAAAACATTAAAATTTCCTTTTCCACTACAGAAACAAGAGACTGGCAACCTGGGTCAGAGACCGATAGACGTTAGCCACAGTCTGTCAAAATAATTTCCAGAGGCAGTTGTTTTAAATTAACTGCCCTTGCATCTTTTGAGTTAATCTAATTCTTTGTTTCTATCCTGTTTTCACTGACAACTGTGCTCTTACTCATCCGTCTGCTGCTTAAGAAGGCATACCATACAGGGGTTCAAAACCCTAGGCTCAACTTTTTAAGAGTGTGAGCCACCTAATAGCTCAGCACGTCTCTTGACTGCGTGCTGGAACCATCAACGTGCTTCTTCATTACTACTAGCTGTATGGTCAGTTCCTAACTTAGCATTCATTTTGTGCTCCATCTTCTGTAGAACTGCTGGGAGATCCAGAACAGAAGAAATAATATAATGAGGTACCGGGGAGGCATCTCCTGGGGCAGTCATTGCCTTGTTTAACCAGACAGTTGCTTTCAAGCCGGCATTCAGGCCTCCTTGAATATCTGTATCTAGAGAGTCACCGACCATAACACACTCTGCCGGCTGCACCCCCAGGAGATCACAACAGTAATGAAATATGGATGGTGCCGGTTTCTCTTCTTTCTGCTCTCCTCCCACGACGATGGCATCGAAGTAGGGCTGGCAGGCACAGGCTTCAATCTTCTCCCTCTGCGTCTGCCTGTCGCCGTTGGTCAGGAGCAGCAAGCGGACCCCTTTCCGCAGCTCGGTGAGCATGCCCCGCGTGTCCTCGGCCAGGGTGAGGTTCTGGAGGCGGGTGGTTTTCCACAGGAAGTAGCACTCGGCGGCCAGGTTTCGGTTCGCCGCCCCGCCGATCGTCTCTTGGATCGCCTCCTCCCAGTGCGAAATCCGCAGGTCGGTGATGCACATCCTGGCGGGATCGTGACACTCCTTCAGAAGTTTGGCCTGGACCTTATCGCAAATGGCTCGGGCTTCTGCCTCACCGTAGTGGTGCTTCGACTGNGCTGCGTGTCAGCGCCGGTCAGGCAGCAGCGCCGGCGGCGGGCTGGGTAAGGGGAGCCGGGAAGGGCCCGTGCCGGAGGGTCGTGAGGGGACAAGGGCAGTTACCTCCTCGATGGCGCGCCGCCCCGCCGCCGCCGTGTCGATCAGCGTGTTGTCCAAGTCGAAGAAGACCGCCTTGACGCCGTGCACCCCCATAG